>PVJL010011118.1:0-44945 GCA_004026885.1 Lyroderma lyra
TTCACTGGCTGCGAATAGGTAGGTAGGTAGGTAGTTTGCTGACTGGGAATAGGTAGGTAGGTAGGTAGTTCATTTGCTGGCTGGGAATGGGTAGGTAGGTAGGTAGGTAGTTCACTGGCTGGGAATAGGGAGGTGGGTAGTTCGTTCACTGGCTGGGAATAGGTAAGTAGTTCGTTCACTGACTGGGAATAGGTAGGTAGGTAGGTAGTTTGCTGACTGGGAATAGGTAGGTAGGTAGGTAGGTAGTTCACTGACTGGGAATATGTAGGTAGGTAGGTAATTTGTTGGCTGGCTGGGAATAGATAGGTAGGTAGGTAGTTCACTGGCTGGGAATAGGTAGATAGGTAGGTAGGTAGGTAGGTAGGTAGGTAGTTCATTCATTCACAGGCTGGGAATAGGTAGGTAGGTAGGTAGGTAGTTCGCTGGCTGGGAATAGGTAGGTAGGTAGGTAGGTAGGTAGGTAGTTCATTCACTGGCTGGGAATAGGTAGGTAGGAAGTTCGTTCACTAGCTGAGAATACATAGGGGGTAGTTAGGTAGTTCGCTGGCTGGGCACAGGTAGATTAGGTAGGTAGGTAGGTAGGTAGTTCGCTGGCTGGGAATAGGTAGGTAGGTAGGTAGTTCGCTGGCTGGGAATAGGTAGGTAGGTAGGTAGTTTGCTGGCTGGGAATAGGTAGGTAGGAAGTTCGTTCACAGGCTGGGAATACATAGGTGGGTAGTTAGATTGGTAGTTCGCTGGCTGGGAATAGGTAGGTAGGTAGTTCGTTCGCTGGCTGGGATTAGGTAGGTAGGTAGGTAGGTAGTTCGTTCATTGGCTGGGAATAGGTAGGTAGGTAGGTAGGTAGGTAGTTTGTTCACTGGCTGGGAAGAGGTAGGTAGGTAGGTAGTCCGCTGGCTGGGACTAGGTAGGTAGGTAGGTAGTTCGCTGGCTGGGAATAGGTAGATTAGGTAGGTAGGTAGGTAGGTAGTTCATTTGCTGGGTGGGAATAGGTAGGTAGGTAGGTAGTTCACTGACTGGGAATAGGTAGGTAGGTAGGTAGGTAGTTCATTCATTCGCTGGCTGAGAATAGGTAGGTAGGTAGGTAGGTAGTTCATTCATTCACTGGCTGAGAATAGGTAGGTAGGTAGGTAGGTAGTTCATTCATTCATTCGCTGGCTGGGAATAGGTAGGTAGGTAGGTAGGTAGGTAGTTCATTCATTCGCTGGCTGAGAATAGGTAGGTAGGTAGGTAGGTAGTTCGCTGGCTGGAATAGGTAGGTAGGTAGGTAAGTAGTTTCCTGGCTGGGAATAGGTAGGTAGGTAGTTAGTTTCCTGGCTGGGAATAGGTAGGTAGGTAGGTAGGTAGGTAGGTAGGTAGGTAGTTTGCTGGCTGGGAATAGGTAGGTAGGTAGGTAGTTCAAAAACTTCAGGCTGACCTCTTTCAATACATGCTTTCCAAAAGTCCAGTTTTTTAATCATTGACTCAATTTTGTCTGTTACTTTGAATATAATGATTGAGCTGTTTTGAAGTCCCAAGTTGAGTTTATTTCTAGAAAAGTATCTGATAAATATGTAAGACTTAGAAACCAATCACCATCCTGAAACTCTAGAGCAAAAGGGAAATGATGGTCTTCAAAAAAACCTGGACTTCATGTCTAAGTTCCAATATCCTTGTTTAAGTATTTTGCCACAAAATAACCGCTTTACCTTGTATGCTGTGAATGCTGTTCATTTCTTTGCACGGCCCTTTAAACAATCTGGAGTTTTGTGGTTGTGACTTAATAAAACTTACAACTTTTACAGCCTCATAAAGAACATCTTTCAGTTCACCAGGAAGAGGCTTGGGTACAAGATTTTATGAATACCACAGTGACTCCACGGTACATGGGGATCTACTTCTTCAATTTGGCCACGTAGGCTCTATAACACAACTTGACATAGGCTTGCCTCTGTCAGTGCATACACCACAACAAATCGACCAACTAATGTCCTTTTCAATGAAATAACCATTGATTGCATTAAAAATATCTTGGCCTGTGGTACACTCTGTCAGTGGGTAACAAAGCAACAGATTTTCCTCATTTTCATTTCCTACCAAGTACCTTGTAATGATGAGCAAGTTAGATAAATCAGCAAATGGATGGAAAAGAATTTACTTTTTCTAATTCTACTACTACAGCTTCAACATTATCAGACATTTCCTGAATTTGCTGAGACACTGTATTGTTTGAAAAAGAGAGAGTACTGATTTTGCAGACATGTTCCTCCTCAGACATACCTGTTCTTCCCCAGTCATAAAATACAGAGAGAAATTAAGTCTTCAGCTATGGTGGTGTTTTTACCCCATTTAGCTATGTGATAAGCAATATGGTATGAAGCTTCAATTGCATTCTCATTGCCTTTCTTTCCTGACATCACATATGAAGTAACAGTTGGATGCTTTTCCAAGTGCCGAAAATAATGTATTTTTGTTTTTATACATAGGATATTTAGTTTCTCAATGTTGCATGAGAGCATTCATGCAACCGTTGGATATTTCCCCACACACAACACAACAAAGGCTAAGGACAGTCATCATCCCCTATAAATGAAAACCTGTATTTAATATACTCTTCAGAGTATTTCCTTTTTTTCTGTGTAGTATCTGAGGCACACACCTTTTTACGATCTCCCAGTATGGGTGTACTCATAGTTGCAGACATGTGTTAAGTACTTGGCGACGGGTTATAATCCACATCAAGTTTTGGTTTTTTAACCGTTCCTATTTTTAACCACTGATCCATAAATAACACACTTAAAAATCACTGACAATAAGAACTGAGACTATGTTAAACATTAAATAAAAAAACTACTCGAAAACAATCACGATTAAAGGCTACACAATCATTTCTTGGCCTTTTGACTAAGATCAAGTGTAAACACAAAGCACTTTTACTCAGTCAGTAACTAAACTGATCAAATAGTCTGGCTGTAGATGTATTTCTATTTTGGGCAAGTTCTAGAAATGTCGCAAATGGATTGTTCTGAAACTGCACATAATGATTGGTAGACGAGCACTTTGGGGGAAGGATTCATAGCCATAACCTCATCAACCATCATTCACTAATGTCTAATTTTGAAGTGTCTCCATTAACAGTGATTCAAACTTAACATTTATTATTCCATAACTAACGTTTTGCATTGTTTTACTTTTTTTTCCGTTACTGATTATTTTTGGCGTACCTGCAGGGGTATGTATACCACTGCTTGGGGACTGATGGTGTAAAGTTAGATTGCTTATTTGGGATGTTTCTTGAGGTAGGCCTGTATAACTGTGAACTCTCTTAGAAATGCTTTTTGCTGCATATAAATTTTGAGAACTTGTAGTTTTCGTTTTCATTTCTTTCAAGATGGTTTTTGATTTCCTGTTTGATTCATTTAGTAGCATGTTGTTTATTTACTCTTCACATTTGTTTCTTTCCCGCTCCACCCCCCCCCCCGCCCCTTTTTCTTCCTGTAGTTGATTTCTAGTTTTATGCCATTGTGGTTGGAAAAGATGTTTGATATGATTTTAGTCTTCTTGCATTTGAGGCTTGTTTTGTGGCCTCGTATGTGATTAGTCTGGAGAATGTTCCATGTGTACTTGAAAAAAATATGCATTCTGCAGCTTTTAGATGAAATAGTCTATAAATATCTGTTAAGTGGGTCTGGTCTAATGTGACATTCAAGGCCATTATTTCCCTATTAATTTTCTATCTGGATGAACTTACCATTGATGTGAGTGGGGTGTTAAAATGTACTATTACTGTATTATTGTGGATTTCTCCCTTTATGTCCATTAATATTTTTGCATTTTATATATATATGTATTTACGTGCTTCAATGTTTGATGCATAGATATTTATGATTACTATATTCTCTTCTTGGATTTACCCCTATATAATTATGTGATGTTGTTTCTTGTCTTTTTTTTTTTTTTTTAACATTTTTTGTTTTAAAGTCTATTTTGTCTGACATGATTATTGCTACTCTGCCTTTTCATTTCTATTTGTATGGAAGATCTTTTTCCATCTCTTCACTTTCAGGCTGTGTGTCTTTAGATTTGAAGTGAGTCTCTTGTAAGCAGCATATGGATGGGTCATGATTTTTCATTCATTCAGCCACTCTATGTCTTTTTATTGAAGCATTTACATTCAAAGTAATTATTGATAAGTACTTATTGTCATTTTGTTCACTGGTTTTGTTTTTTTTTTTTGGTTGTTTTCATATTCTCCTCTGTTCTTTCCTTTTGTTGGGGTTCCTCTTTATCTTTGTATTTTTTTCGTAGGTGTTTGGTTTGTGGTTACCATGAGGTTTATGGATACCATAGCAGTGTATTTTAAACTGATAGGCACTTAAATTCAAATATATTATAAGAACTACATTTTTACTCTCCCCTCTACATTTTATGTTTTCCATCTTTTTGTGTTGTGTATGTCCTCATTACTTATAGTTTGAGTTGGATACTTTCTTTTGACCTTCCTAGTAGCTTTTTAAATGAGCCATTGTGTTCCCAGGTCTGGAGTGGTCTGCCGAGTCAAGTACTGCAATAGCCTCCCTGACATTCCCTTTGACCCCAAGTTCATCACGTACCCTTTTGACCAGAACAGGTGAGAATGAGATCGGGGATGGGAAACAACTCAAGAGTATGAGCTCCTTGAGGGTAAGGATTGTTTCTCTTGTTGAATGCTCTCTTCAGGGTGTAGAACCCTACCTAGCTCATTCTGTAGTAGTAGACCTGATAAATGCGAGGATTGTCCAGAAAAAAAATCCAGCCATAAATGCCTCTGTTTTTCGTATTACATGGCCGGATACTTTGCAGACAGTGCTCATATTTGTTAATGAGCAAGCAGTGTCCAAAGTCTCTTCCTGTTGGGGAGCCAGCCTTCTGACTCCAACATGGGGAACACTCCACTCTTTTGAGTTCCTCCCTAGAGAAATTTATTATTTATTTATTTATTTGTATGTATGTATGTATGTGGGTAGTTCCCTGGCTGGGAATCGAACCCAGGCCGTAGCGTTGACAGCGCCAGCACTGAAGCCTTAAGCCACTACACCACCAGGGAATTCCTGAGAAATTTAGCTTTTGTGAAGCAGGGATGTGAGGGGTAAAGCTGGAATCAGGAAACCATACTGGGCATGTATCCCCACCCAGATTCGTCCAGTACAAAGCAACTTCCTTGGAAAAACAGCACAAACATGACCTCCTGACTGAGCCAGACCTGGGGGTTACCATCGATCTCATCAACCCTGACACCTACCGCATTGACCCCAGTGGTATGTATGGAGGCAGGGAGGTCCTGCTTTAGACCAGCAAAGGCTAGACCTGGACCTCCCTCATCGTCCTCTTGCCCCCTTGCTCTTCTCTAGTGCTCCTAGACCCAGCTGATGAAAAGCTTCTGGAAGAGGAGATTCAGGCCCCGACTAGCTCCAAGAGGTGAGGGAGTGGTGAGTGGGGACTGGCTCCATTGAGAGGAGGGAGGTGGAGTCCTGAAATGCCTGTTCCTCCACCCCAGGTCTCAGCAGCATGCGAAGGTGGTGCCATGGATGCGGAAGACAGAGTACATCTCCACTGAGTTCAACCGTTACGGTATCTCCAATGAGAAGCCCGAGGTCAAGTAAGTTGTGGTGGGTAGAGAGGGAAGGTAGAAATTTCGGGTATGTCCAGTGGGCCCTAAAGGTCTTTCTCTTCACCCCTAGGATTGGGGTTTCTGTGAAACAGCAGTTCACTGAGGAAGAAATATACAAAGACAGGGATAGCCAGATCACAGCCATTGAGAAGACTTTTGAGGATGCTCAGAAATCGGTAATGGAGGGCGGCAAAGGGGTGACTCCAGAGGTCTTCATCCTCTTTCTTACCCTGTTTTTTCCCCCACCAGATCTCCCAGCATTATAGCAAGCCCCGAGTGACACCGGTGGAAGTCATGCCTGTCTTCCCAGACTTTAAGGTCAGATCTGGGACAGGAGGCAGCAGGGGATAGCCTGTCATCTCTGCCTGTCTCAGTCTAACCCATGCCCTCTATCCCCCAGATGTGGATCAATCCATGTGCTCAGGTAATCTTTGACTCAGACCCAGCCCCCAAGGATACGAGTGGTGCAGCTGCACTGGAGATGATGTCTCAGGCAATGATTAGGTAAGTGGCCCTGCGGCGCACCTTGGCCTGTTCCTCATTACCCTTTGTCCTCATTTATCACTCCTCCTCTTCCCCCAACCAGGGGCATGATGGATGAAGAAGGGAACCAGTTTGTGGCCTACTTCCTGCCTGTGGAAGAGACACTGAAGAAACGAAAGCGAGATCAGGAGGAGGAGATGGACTATGCACCAGATGATGTGTATGTGGGTTGGGGTTAGGTTTGGGGGATTGAGAAGTTGTCTCTCTCTCCCCCCCTCATAGGGAAGCAATGGGGCTAACCCTTTCCCCCTCATCCTCAGATATGACTACAAGATTGCTCGGGAATACAACTGGAATGTGAAGAACAAGGCTAGCAAGGGCTATGAGGAAAACTACTTCTTCATCTTCCGAGAGGGTGATGGAGTTTACTACAATGAGCTGGAGACCAGGTATTCAACAAACTCCTACCTCAGATTAGCCTGGGCCTGTGCTTCAGGGTGAAGACCTTGGGGTATGCCACCTTGGAGGTCATTTGTACCTAAGGATTTGTCACATGCATTTGTTAAGCAAGAACAACAGAAGTCAGGTCATGCATGTGGGCCAGACCTGGTTCTAACACAAGGAACCAAAGAGAAAACCTTTAGAGCTTTTGTGTAGGATAGATAGCCAAGTCTCCCTAGAGTCATGTCAAAGTAAGCATAGCCATAGTATGGGGTTATACATGCTATGTATGTATACATAGTATGGGGTTATACATAAAATTAGCATATTTAAAATGAAACCCTGGACATACAAGTTAAAAAATGTGACCCTAAAACTTTTCCCTGAAGGCTAAAAGTTTACTCTTGGCTAGGGTTGGGGGTGGGGAAAGTGTGACCTTGCACTTCTATTTAAAGCAGAGATTACAAATGCTGATCCCGTAAACCAGGCAGGAAACGCAAAAGAAGGCAGGCACAGTGGACTGGTGGGGTCTGCATGACCTAAAGCTCTTGGCACCTCCAAGAGGCATCATGACCCAGCCCACCAAAGGGCTCTAACTCACTGCTGATATATGCTATAACAGGCAAAAGGCCCAGTGGGGCCAAAGATTCATATTTTTCCAAAAGCCAGAAATCCAGATTCTGTGTTTTTATGTGTTGGTAAGTCATTCACATTAAATCTCTGTGTGTGTGTGTGTATGCACACACTTTATTATAAAGTGCAGGGCATCCAAACTGTTATCTTGGGAGCTATCATCCTTACTTTCCCCTGCCCCAAAGCAGAGTTTGGTCTCCCTTCGTCTGTATGTATTTTGGTCTGTTCTAGACTAAGCACTGGTAAGGAAAGTAAGTCAGACCAGATCTCCCACTGGGGTTTTTTAACCGCATCTTCCACATCCCTCTCCCCAACTCGCCCACTGCAGGGTCCGCTTGAGTAAGCGCCGGGCTAAGGCTGGGGTTCAGTCGGGTACCAATGCCCTGCTTGTGGTCAAACACCGAGACATGAATGAGAAGGAGTTAGAAGCCCAGGTAACAAACCCCACTGGCCCAGGGCACCCACGGGGAGTTTGGTGGTGGGTGAGGAGGGGAACAGAGAAGCCTGATAGAATACCCCTGCCTTCCCCTCAATGCTGCTGCTGCCAGGAGGCGCGCAAGGCCCAGCTGGAGAATCACGAACCCGAGGAAGAAGAGGAAGAGGAGATGGAGACAGAAGAGAAAGAAGCTGGGGGCTCAGGTAAAGCCATACGAGCCAAACCCTGGGAACCCCGGGAGGCTGGGAAACTGGGTTTTACTTCTCCCTGTTCCTTCACAGATGAGGAGCAAGAAAAGGGCAGCAGCAGTGAGAAAGAAGTCAGCGAGGATGAGCACTCCGGCAGTGAGAGTGAACAGGAGGAGGGTGACAGGGATGAGGCGAGTGATAAGAGTGGTAGCGGCGAGGACGAGAGCAGTGAGGACGAGGCTCGGGCCGCCCGGGACAAAGAGGAGATCTTCGGCAGTGATGCAGATTCAGAGGACGCTGACTCTGATGACGACGACAGAGGACGGGCCCATGGCAGTGACAATGACTCAGAGAGCGGTAGCGATGGGGGTGGCCAGCGGAGCCCCAGCCGCAGTCCCAGCCCCAGCCGCAGCGCCAGTCCCTTCCCCAGTGGCAGCGAGCACTCAGCCCAGGAGGATGGCAGTGAAGCCGCAGCCTCCGATTCCAGTGAAGCCGACAGTGACAGTGACTGAGTCCCAGGACCCTGAAGGCTGGTGCAGACATGATTATTATGTGCAGGAAGGCACTTTTCTGGTGGTCTGTTTGCGAGCCTTTCACTTTGTTTCCTTGCCCTCCTCCAGACCTTTGCTGTGAATAAAGCCAGTTTCTCTTTCCCTTCCCAGGCCTTAGAGTTTCGTTCTGCCTACATCTCCCTCCTCCCACCCAAACCACCACCACCACCACCACCACCCCACCCCCTGCCCCCCACCCCAGGCACTGGGTGGCCTTAGCTTAAGGCATAGAAGCAAAGGCCACAGAGGCAGGGCCATTAGGTTTTAAATGAAATGTAGCATAACAAAAGTCAGAATCATTTTTTTTGTTTGTTTGTTTTTTTTTTTTCCAAAATAAGCCCAGACCATTAAACAAGTGAAACTCCAACAAATAAGTCTTCTCCAACAGCGAGAAAAAACTGTACAATTACTCAAAGCTGATTCTGCCGGTGGGGCTGGGGATAGAAGGGAGGGTGAGATCATGGCAGAGGGGCCAGGGAGCTGGAGTGGGAGAGGGTCAGGGTCCTGCCCGTCAGAGTGGGGCCGCCTGCGTCCTGTACACTCTGCTGTCAGGTGGGGGTGGGGGCAGCTCTTGCCTCCCACTGTGTTGGAGGGGGGATTGTCCCTCACCACCTCCCAGTGCCAGGTAGAGCCAGCTCACTGATGGACAGTGAACAAGATAGGACTGGCTGGGAGGTGGTAAGGGTCCTGTAAAAGGGACACCCTGCTAATTCCAACTGAGGCGGCCCCTGTCCATCCCACTTCCCGGGGTTAGTGGGAGGGGGATTGGAGAAGCCCTGGGAGTTTGAGGGGAATGAGCAAAGGCACAGAAACATGGAGGGGCCGGGGTGGGGGACTTGCATAGGTTGATGAGTGTGCAAGAGGTACATAAATAAACCTGACACCCCACCCAGCCCGGCACTGGGAGAGGTGGGGACCTACCTGGAGCAGGTCCCCAGGGCTACACCACCCTCTGGCTTCCTCTCCCTCCCTGGGCTCAGAGCGCAGGGAGGTCCAGACCAGAAGGGCAGGGGTAAGAAGGTCAGGGAAATGGGGTGAGAGTGTGGGGAGGGCGGTGGCTTAAAATTTTTTTTTGGTTTTTTGTTTTTTCCCCAACATTTTGTATCTTTAATAACATACACAATGGTTACCAGCCATATTCATAACAAAAGTTATTCATAAAATGTATCTAAAAATAACATTTTTTTTTCTTTTCGGTGTGAAAAGCTTGAGAATGTCCCAGCGGGGGAGGGCGGATGAAGGGAAGGGGGGTTGGAATAGGGGACCCTGGCTTCCCCACAACCTGAACCCCCAAATCCCCTCCCTCCACCTGGGCCCCAGCACAACCCTGCAGTAGGAACAGGGACCAGAGGGTCTGTATGACTCTGGGGCTGGGACAAAGCTCTGGGTTATCATATAGTGTTCCACTTAATGAGGTCATGACATAATGGGAGGTGGGGGAAGGTTAAAAGAAAAGCAGGTGGGAAAAGAAACCAAAAACCAAACAATCCCCTTTCCCTTATTCCTCACCCCCAAGTCTTTCAACAACTAGACCTGGGAATGGAGAAGGGTGTATGTTGGTGGGGGAAGGGGACGTTAAGGCAACAGACTTCCTGACCTCACTGGCTGCCCTGGCTCTCCCCTGCTTCAACCTTGCATCTGGGGAGCCAGGGATGGGGGGAAGTGGAGACGGGCTAGGGGTTTGGAGGAGGGGGCTCTGCCCCTCTCCCCTCATAAAATTCAGGCTCCCCCTGCCACTTTCTTGGCTCAGAGGCCCAGGGATTCTAAAAATGAGAGGGAATGATCAGAGAAAAACCGTTAAGAACTATATAAATATGTATCTTAAATAGACCTAAGAAATTAATTGTAGAGAACCTCTGATAAACAGGGCAAAAGGAGGTGAGTGAGAGGAGAGTGGCTCCTGTCCTCAGGGAATGATGGGAATGGGGAGCGGGAGGGGGAAGAAGGTGGTGAGGACAGGCTCCTCTCCTCACCTGCCTTCTTAGCGCCTCTTGAATAACCTTCAGGAGAACAGGTTATCTATCCTGCTTGTCTCTCCCCAAAATGTCAGGCGGTTCTGAGCAGTCCCCACAAGACAGTGGGTCAGTGAGTCTCCGGGGAAAGCTGCTCTCTTGGGAGGGGCAGGTGGTACGCAGTCTGGAGGAGGTAGGGGTGGGATGGGGCCAGGTGGGAAATGGGAAAGGACAGGGCAGGCAGGCTGGCCGGTCCCCGCCTCCTTTATTCTAGCTGCCCCCTACCTCCCTGGGCCTCAGCAGAGATCCCTCAGTGGGCCTGGGAGTGAGCAAGGCATGTGCCAATGTTAAAAGTTAAAAGGGTGAGAGAGTAGAAAAATATTAGAATGTATAGCTGAGCCAGCCCACCCTCTCGCTGTTGTGGAGAAGCCCATTGGGGGTTGGCCCCCGCCCGCCGCCCGGGGAGCCTATGGGTGCGCTGGGCTGTGGGTCCCGTCAGATGGTGGAGGTTTTGTCTGTCCCATCTGTGGTAAGAAAGGGAGGAAGGGAGGAAGATCAGGAGCTGGTAGGAGGCTGGAGAAAAGGCGCTCAGGTAGCCTGTCATCCCAGTCAGGCCCTCCCTGGAGTCCGGCCTCCCCTAGGGACCCCTCAGGATGACTCTGAGTTGCTCAGTTCAGAGGTGGAGACGCTGCTGGGTAGGTGGAAGCTGGGTCAGGGAAAGAGGAAATGCTCACCACCCAAGGCGTGTTCTGTCATGCTCAGACACAGAGACTCCAGAGTGGGATTGATCTCCAGGTCAGGCCCAGGGACCGGGCAGTCTGGGTGGGAAAGAAGAGAGTGGAGGCAGTTAGGACTAGACTGGGGTGGAGAGTAAAGCTGGGAAGACAAAGGACCAGATGGGCTGGCATTGAGGGGAGATTGAGAGGAATGAGTGGGAAAGGGAGGGAGGGAGAGACAGAGCATAAAAGACATGCACACACTCAGATGGAAAGTGTGACTGGGCAGAGATGAAGGACAGAGACAGGCCTGGGTGTGTCACAAAGCAGGCAGAGGTAAAAATGGTAAAGGCAGAGGCTTGGCAACACAGAAAGCCTGACCTGGAGGCAGAGGAAGTGATGTGAAGTTTGAGGGAGCTTCCTGGAGGCCACACACAGGCTGCAACTATTTTGGATATACACTACATGTTGCTGTGGGCAGTCTGGGCATGTTATGGGTGCTGGGCAGTCCCATGCCCCCTGACTGATGACCTGCTCTGTACTTAATGAGAACTCTTCCAGTTCCCACTTGGACTTGCTTTTCTGGGCAAGATTGAACGTGGGCAGGCAGGTAGGCGGGGCAAATCAGGACAGCAGCCATGGGGCTTGTCCTCACATCTCCTCTCAAAGGCCTGCTCTGGAGTATGGGAAATAACCCACTTCTCGGGCAGACTTAAACCCATTCCACACTGCTAAAAACCCTTCCTGGGCTCCTCACTCCTGTCAGGAGGAAGCCTAAACTTTTTACCTGGGTTTAGAAGACCCTGCTGCCACCTTCAGCTTCACGTATCATCACTCCTCTGAAGCCTGAGCTCAGACCATGTCAGACAACTGTCTATCCTTGACAAAAAAATTTTTTGACCTTGGGTAAGTCACCTCTGAGTCTCAGATTCGTGATTAATCAGATGGGAATAACATCAGTGCCTTCACACGAGCAGTTGGGAGTCTGATTTGACAGTTCAGGAAAGCTGCCTGACACACAGCCTAGCACGCAGCATTCAGGTCAAAAGAACTGTTCTTATTTTTTGTTCCCACAGTCCATCCTGCCACATGCCAAGCCCTGTGCTAGGATAAACACAACAGACGGGGTCTCCTGCCTTCAACATGTGGCAGTCCACATAACGTCCTAAGTTAAGAATTCCTACTGATTGGGTAGTTTATGACACAAAGAGCTTAGGGTCCCCTGCATATTTAAGATCTCTCCAGAGGCAGTCCATTCCAGACCAGCAGAGGGAAAACAGCCTTCTCACCTCAAACACCCTTTATACTCTCAAGTTTAGAGTAAAAAACTGATCCAAGAGCTGAAGTCTAATCGTTCCTGCCTGGTCACCAAGTTTCTGATAGAATGCCAGTGGACTGATAGGCAGGACTCCCTTCTGTTGAAATCGTGCTGCTTTGACTTTCTCATGCCCTCAACCCTTTCCAAAGAGATGGTGACAGAGACCAACATAAATACTAAGATTATGACATAGGGAGGGAGATGGGGACATGAAGGGTGGCAGCAACAGGTGAGAAGATATAGAAAGAAAAGAAGGCAGGACCTGAGAGAGAACATTGAAATGGGGGTAAGGAAGAGTACAAAAAAATCCACGATGAGGGGAGATGGATGCAGAGTGGTGGAAAGTATAGGGAGAGGTGCTGGAGTGCACGAGACCCAGAAGAGAAGAGAAAGGTCAGCTAAGGGTGTTGTGGAGGCAGAGTCCCAAAGGTTGGGGCACCTTACCTGGAGGGAACATGAGAATGGCCTGGGGCGATGAGTGAACTGGGAGCGAGTGGGTGCGCTGCACAGAGCTGCGGCTCTGGCTGGGCATGCTGTTGCTGCCTCCTGGGTTGGCAAACCACAAGTTCTGCAAAGGGCACGGGAAGAGAGTCAGTGACTGGGGAAGAGGCCCAGGCCCAGGGGTGGTGGAGCTGGCAAAGGAGCTCCCAACCCTCTAAGCCAGGCCCAGATGCGGATAGATACACACATCCCAGGTACTACCACATGAACCCCCCAAACACCAGACCCTCTACTTCCAGCAGCTCACCTGTCGGCCCTGGCCCCCAAGGCTGGGACTGGTGAGGGCATGCCGGGGGGAGATGCCCCCAATGCCCGAGGGGCTCAGAAGGCCCATCCTGCCTGGTGGGAGGGCCCGGGGAGGCATTGGGAACTGGCGCTGGGTCCGCCGAGCCACCCCCATCCCCACAGAGCCAGCTATGGGGAGTGAGTTGGAGCCAAACGCCCAGCTGTGAAAGAGAAGGCAAGGTGTCAGTGTAAGTGGACAGAGCCCATGTGTCCACCCCTTCTTTACCTCCCCTCACAATCCCAATGGGTAGGACAGAACGCAGACACGATCTCAGCAAGGATTCCCTTATTTTGTCCATCATACATTTTGTCTCCTCCTGCGCAAGGGTACCCGTAGGTTGGAGATGGGGAATGTTCCTTGTGTCCATGCAAAACAGTTCTCCTAACTTCAATACCCAGGTGTGATATTTCTGTTGTTTGAGGTGAGAAGGGACTTCAGAACCCTCTGCACACAGGTAAGGAGAACAAGGGACAGGCAAGGGGCCTGCTATAGCATGAGCTAGTGTTGCCAGCTTAGCACCCTATTCCAGCAGTAAAAAAAAAACGCCGATTTTCTTCTGGGAAGTCCTCACTGGGTGAATGCATGTAAGTCACTGAATGAATACTCAGTGACTGAATGAGTACCACTGAATTCCCAGCCCAGAATGCAATCACACCTCTGAGCACTAGCTGTCACCCAGCCAGGGCCTAGAGAGGAAAGACCCATGTGTCCTGACAGCCCACCTACCCTTTCTGCTGCCGGTAGTTCTGCATCTCTAGTGCTGCTTTGCGTGGGAAGGTCCGGAGGAGCTTAAGTACTTGCTGTTTCCAGGACAGCAGCCGTTTTTTCTGTGTCTCCGTGAAAGCCTAGAATTAGGGAAGTAAGGCAGGGAGGGAGTGCTTCTTTCAGATCTGCCTTCCGTTCATTCGCTCGCATATTTACCAAATGCCTGCTCTGCCAGGCAATGCTGGGTCACAGAAGTGACTTGTGCACATGGTGCTTACAGTTTAGTTAGGGAGAAGATGCACGTGCAATCATAGCTCTGGTGAGTGCTATGAGGGAGAAGCACAGGAGGCACAAGAAACCTGATCTAGTATGAGGGGCTAGTGAAGGCATCCCTGAAGTACAAATGTTTGAAATGGGAACTGAGGGGCCAAGAGAAGGGAGGGGGGACTTGTTCCTGAGAGAAGGAATAAGTACAAAGGCTCCAAGAAAGAGAGCTCTGGGCATCCACTGAACCCAACACTGGTGAGATGAAGGCTGGAGAGGTGTGTAGGAACCAGCCAGGCAGGGCCCTGTTGGCACATAAGGAATACTGTTTCTGAGAGTGATGGGCCAACTTTCTCTTCTTGGAAGCTATAGAGAAGGCCTCACCTCATGAGTCAGGCACTTTTCGATGAGCTGGAGGTAACTGGTGATGTTCTCCTCGTCTGGTCGGGACACCAACAGCTGGGTGCACACTGGGGGTCATGGGAAAGGGTGGGAGGTTAGCCCCCAGCATGCCCCCTGCCACAGAAGAAGGGACAGGAAACTGAGGGTGCATGAGAACTAGCTATGTGCCAAGCATGGTACCTGGCTTATCATGAAGAGTATCTGGCACAAGGCAGAAATGAAGAATGATACGTTTTCTCCTTTTAACTCCTATAACAATCTCATCAACGTGGGCATTCTTAGGAATGCCTTAGGAAACCTGAAGCTCAGAGAAGTTGAGTCATTTGCCCCATGTCACACAGCTAAAAGGATCTAGACCAACCTTGTTCAACCCACAGTGTGTAGGCTGCATGCAGCCCAGGATGGCTTTGAATGCAGCCCAACACAAATTCATAAACTTTCTTAAAACATCACAAGAATTATGCACAGGCCTTTATTTTCAGCTCATCAGTTATCATTAGTGTTAGTGTAATTTTTGTGTGGCCCAAGACAATTCTTCCCATGTGGCCCAGAGAAGCCAAAAGATTGGACACGGCTGATCTAGACCCAAGCATAAAGACTGCTATGCCATGCTACCTTAGGAAACGCTGAACCCTTGAGGAACTTCACCGTACCCATCCTGTAGGTTTCAGTTGCCTCCGAGAGAACAAATGGATTCTCCTTATCTGTTCACCCTGTACTGTAGGCAGTTTCTACTGACACATGTCTTGTCTTCTCAGAATGGAGAGCTCTGAGGGTAAGGGCTGTCTCCCACCACCAGTCTGGACACACCTGAGGGCAGGGCCCTTGTCACCCTTAGTCTTAGTTACTCTCTGCGGTGTTCTAGTCCACAAGGCACTTTAAACAGCTCTGCTTCCACCACTTAACTTTAATTTGACCCCCAATGCCTAGGTTTACTTAGCTCCTGGCCCCAGAACTTTTGGCTGGGCCTTGGGTGGTCTCACCTTTGCCCATCACACGTGTAAACTGGCTAGGGATGTCTCCGTCGGCAACAGGAGCTGGTACTGGCTCACTGCCATCAGTAGGAGCTGGAGCTGGTGGAGGTGGGTAGCTCTCTGCAGCCGGAAGGTCCTTGGCCTCAGTGCCCTTGTCTGTGCCAGGGTGAGCCAGGGGAGGCTCAGCACCTGGCAGCAGTGGTTCCCCTTGTCCCCCATCCTTGGCAGTAGGGGTGGTGGAGGTGGTGGTGGCCACAGTGGCCTGGAGGACACTGTAGGCCTTGATGGGGGTGATGATGATCTGCTGTAGCTCCTGCAGAGCGTTTCGCAGATTTCCTCCTTCCAGCACATCCTGGGTGGGGAGGACATGGCTGGGGTCACATGCTGTTCCCACATCTATATGGAATGACTACCCAAATGGAGTCAGAAAGGGCTTGGGACCCTGGGTTCCAGAACATAGAGAAGGTAGGTAAAGGCATCACAAGCCACCCCCACCCCCACCCCCATTCTCTTTTTCCCCTTTCAAGGTGGGAGTCCCACAGAGCTCAGGAGGTGGTCTAATGCTAGGGTCTTAGGGTCATACCAAGGATGGAACCAGATTCAGACCCAAAGATCTGGGTGGGGGGACCAGAAGGCAAGTGGCAGGGAAAGGGAAAAAGAATGCAAACTGAGGCAGATATAGGAGGAGAGTGAGTAGAGAAACAAACCAAATGGAAAGAGAAATCATGCACGCAGGCAGACATTCTACTCTACCAGAAAGATCAGTCAGAAATGGAAAAGCAAAAGGGGAGAGAAGCGGGTGAATCAACAGAGTCTGAAGACACACACCTGGACAGAGAAGGGGAGCCTCTTAACCACAGGCAAGTGAGTCCTGTGACCCAACCTGCACTTGAGCCTAGGACTGGGGCCTCCTGAAGGGGAGGCCACAGGGCAGCGAGAACAACCCAGCGCCTTCAGACTACTGGTGCCGCTGGGTAGCCAGCTGACCTTAGCAGTGGAGATACCAGGTCCTCACCTTCTCCAGGGACTTGAGGACGCTCTGCCTCTCACGCAGCTTCTGGATGCTCAGAGCTATCTTATGGCGGGCACCTTTGGTAACATTCTGTTGGTAGGGCAGAAGGGGACAGGAAGCTGGAAATGGGAGGGTGAGGTACTTGGGGTGCCCCAACAAGGCCCAAAAAGACACAGGAAGCTCAGGCTCCAAAGGCAGTGTCAAAAAGCTGCCCCCATGCTTGCCCTGATGGTCCCCTAAGTTCTACCTGAGACTCCAGGTGCTGCTCAGTCAGTGTCATCATCTCCTCATAGCTCATCTGAGAGAACAGGGCTGCGTACTTGTGTAATCGGAGGCTCTTCAGCCATGAGGGCACGTCTGTGGAACAGGAGAGCCCGCGTAAGGTCAGAACAGAAGTCTGTTCCATCAGTTACCTACGTCCTGGCTTTCTTGTCAGACTGGAGTGTGGGAAGGCAGGGACTTCTCTCCCATGAGACTGGGGTCAATGGGGGGTTTCCTCTGCTCAGTCTGAGCCCTAAGGGCAGGAACTGTCTACTCCTCAGACTTCTCTGGGGAAAATGGGGGGATAAGGGGGTGGGACAATCCAGGTGGCATCTATAAGCTCCCTTCTGTCCTCTAAGTTCTGAGGAAAACTCTGGAGGAGGGTCCTAGTGTTGCCCTCCCGTTGTACCTTTCATGCCACTGCCATCCTCCTGGAAAGTGTTCCGGCTGGAGCCCTGCTCCTCCGTCTGCTCACTGCCAGAGGAGGCCACGCTGCTCTGGGGTGAGAGGGGTGCGTGGTCGGGCGTGGTAAAGGCAGCTCGGGCCCCGAGCTCCTCTGGACTCGGCCACTCACCAGGGGCCTGGGGGCTCGTGGGAATGAGCGACATGGAGCGTTTCAGCGGGCTGGGGTGGATTTGGCAGGGGAGACCTGGCCAGAGGGGGAGAGAGGCAAGAGGTCAGGCTTAGGGGTCTGACCAGGAGACCATGCCCCATGGTTAGTGCTGTGGATGGTAGCTCATCCCCCAAATCCAGCAAGGAGAAGGGACCCTGGGGTCTGGGGGGAATTACCAGATATTGCTTGTTCCCTCACCCTCCACTCCTTTGAACCTTTGAACCTCTCTACTTCCTCAGCTGGCACTCTGGTCGGAGTCAATGGTGGCCAGAATTGGAATTACTGCCATAGCCTCCTCACTGGATTCTTGCCTCCTATAGTCTATTCACCTCACAGCAGCCACACTGACCCTTATAAAAATGCAAATCTGACCAAGTCAGTCCACACTTAAATCCCACCTACGACTTCTCTTCACACCGAGAATAAAATTCAAACTCTTTCACACATACACCCCTATAAGGCCCTGCAGACCCTGAGCCCTGCTCATCTCTGACCTCTTACCTCCCACAACCCACCCTTTGATTCAAACCATTCTAGCCTTTGCCCCCCACCCCATTTGTTCCTGGAACACTCAAGCTTGTTCCAGTCTCAGGACTTTTGCTCTTACTCTTTCTTCTTATCCTGATCTTAGCAGTTGGTTCCCTTTGGTCTCATCTCAGTAAGTGTCACCTCTTCCAAAGCCTTCCCTGAACCCTCAGTCTGAAGTAGATGTCCCCACCAATCCCGGGTACTCTATTATATTACTCTGTCTTATCTTTCTTACATTTATCACAACCTGAAAAATCTTATCTAGTTATTTGTTTACTTATTAACTATATGCTCCTGTGATAGCAGGGACCTGTCCTAAACATCCTGAATCCTCCACAATTACAGTGGGGCCTAGAGGAGAGGAGTTTCTTCAGGAGTACTTGTAAACAAATGAAGTACAAACTGCTTCCTCAACCTCCCTGTCCTTACCACCTCCCACAGATGTTTCCTGGACTGAGCCCGAATCTGGGTGAATCCAGGCCCTCTACCATGGGATGTTTCCTTGTTTCCTTCCTTCCTCCCATCCCTCCCTCCCTCCCTCCCTCCCTTCCATTTCCTGAGGTGCGAAGATGGCTCCAACTTGATTTTTCACCATTCTCAGGACAGCTTCCAGATCTTTACACATGCTATTCCCTCTCTCTGGATCACTGTTCTTCCACCCTTG
Source organism: Lyroderma lyra (assembly GCA_004026885.1). Taxonomy (NCBI): domain Eukaryota; kingdom Metazoa; phylum Chordata; class Mammalia; order Chiroptera; family Megadermatidae; genus Lyroderma; species Lyroderma lyra. The sequence continues at coordinate 18,555 of PVJL010011118.1, forward strand.
TCTGCCAGCCACTTCACCATCACTCCTTCCTTTTTATTCTCTGAGCCCGTGCTGCTGCCACCTCAAGCCCAGGCTTATTGCCCTCTTCACTAGCCTGCCTTTCGCACTGGACCCTGGGCTTGTGTAGGATGGTAACTCTGCCCAATCATTTCTGCATCCCCCAGACCAGGAACATGGCACAATACACAGGAACCCTCAAAGTTTCCTAAAGGCGTTTAGGAGGGCACCCTTAATCTTAAGGATGCTAAAAGGAATGCTGAGCTTGACACAGGGAATCCACAGTACCCCAAATCAAAGAAAAAGAAACAAAGGCAAAAGTCTCACCCTAGGTAGGTGAGAGCATAAGGCCCAGGGAACTGAAACACTTTACTCCAGTTCACATAGAGAGTTGGGAGACAGAGGCAGAAGAACCCCAGCCTTGTTTCTGATGGAAAGGCTGGGGTTCCTGCTGGTGTTCCACTGACATCAGTCCAGGAAGGAGGATCAGCCTGGTATAGGCCCCAAAGCACATTCCTTCATCTGTGACAGTATGTATGTTCCTAGACAGGAAGTCACCTGAGGAAGAGGGCAGTGCACTGACCAACCCCATAAGACCAGCCTCCACCCTTGCCCATGACCTCTAGGTCCTCTGCTCAGGTCTCCTTGCAAGCCTCTGAACTCCCAAAGACAGCATACTTTGGGCCTTGGGAGCCTGGGGAACCCTCAATACAGGCCTTTTTATGTCTGTCTTGGTGCCTCTGGCCGCCTCCTCCTTCCTCCCTTCTCAGCCAAGGAGGAGGCAGGCAAGGCTGAGAGGGCAGGAAATTATCCTCATTGGAATGATCGTGCAGTTCCTAAGGAGCCCTGCTTGGCCCCCACTGGGGTGGAGACTGACTACACATGAGAACTATAAAAACAGGAATGCCGGCTGGGGATCCAGAGTCTCACACTCTCCAAGAAACCCTGGTCTGTCCTTGGCAGCATCCCAAACCCACCCTGCCTGCCCTTATGGGCCAATCCTTGCTCCCCATTCAAAAATATTTTCATGGTTTTCTGTTTCGTGCAATTGCTTGAAATTGAAAAGCTTCATCCTATCCTTCAAGGCCCCCCAGAATGTAGCCCTAACATACTGAGATCTGAGTTTAATTTGTGGCTCTGCCATCTATTAACTGCATGATCCTGGACAAGTCACAGCATTTGTCCCCTACCTCGATACCCACATGAAGTCCTTGGCCAGGGGCAAGCACATGGTAAACACAAATGTTTGCTACTGCTATTACTCATTTAAATCCTTGTACCTTTCCAGCCCTGGCAGACCTGGCTGCATACTATCCCCTCCTCCAATTTGCCACCCTTATGCCTTCAATTCATGCTGTACCTGCCACTTGAAGTGCCCAATTCCTTTTCCTCATCTGGTTCAAACCCCCTATCCAACATTGTTCTAGCTTGGTCCTGCAGTAGTTGCTGTCCCCACCACGGGGAGGAAGGAATGTATGGGCACCCTCCCCTTTATGAGGTCTGAGCATCTACGGGAGAGTCGGTGTAGCACAGTAGTTAAGAGTATGAGCTGTGGAGCCCAGACTGCCTGGATTTAAATTCTGGATACACCACTTTAGACAAATGACTTTTCTGTGACTCAGCCAGTGAATTTATAGGTATAAAGTTCTCAGAACAGTTTGGCAAAGACTAAATGCTCAATACATTTTAGCTAGAAATATCATTACTACTAAATCTTCCCAACCTGGACCCAGAAACTGTCATGTTATCAAACTGAAAAGCACTCTGGGTTACTAGAAGTCTCAGAAATGCCCCCCTATCCCTTTATCTTTCCTGAGTCTTACCAGCACCTGGGAGGGAGGCAGGTGACCAGGATATCCATATTTAACTGGACAAGAAAGAGGCTCAGAGGGTAACTGATGTGTACTAGGTGCCACATAGCTGGGCACCAGAGACCCAGGGTTTACTCCACCTGATGGTACAGATGACATTTTACTGTCACTCTTTCCTGCCCTGTTTAACCAGTGCCAACCAAAGGGGGCCAGCCACCCTGAGGATAATCTTAAAAACCTCACGGCAGATCATGTCACTTCACAAAGCCTTGGAAATACCACTTTCTCTTCTCCTGTTTATTTCAATGAACATTTCAAACACTTATTGGAATATTAGCTCCTTCTGCTTGCCCCAGCCTCCAGGGTGCTTACTAAAAGCCCTTTCAAAATCACTTAGTTGGAGGCTAGTACAGTGATCAGAGGCAGGTTCTGGCAGAAGAATGCCTGGGTCAGAAGCTTGGCCAGTTTGACTACTTGTTCCAAGTGTGATGCTGAATTGAACACATGACTTCATCTCTTTGAGTCTCAGTGCCCTCACCTATAGAATGGGGCTAATGATATGGTTGAGATAAGGATTAAATGAGATCCCATCACATGAGTTACATCTTATATAAACAGGCTTACAAATATAGGTTTCTCAAAAATAATGTTCTAAGCTGAGGCCAGACACAAAAATCCAGAATATCTGAGCTGGAAAAGACCTCAGGTTGTGGTTATTAACTCAATACCTTCATAGGCTAGCAGCTATCAGACATACCCAAAGGTGGAGTGGTAGGGACAGAGGCTGGCTGGGAAATATATGTAGGGTCTAAAAGGGTAACCAAGATCCATCTTACTATTGCCACCAGGAATATAGGTCTTGAGCTGCCAGATCGTTTGAGTTTTCAAGAGAAGCTGAAATGTGGATTTTTTAGGGGAAAATTCCTGATTGGTTACATCTCCAGATTTATTTAAAAACACAACAAAGTTTTGTTCAGTTTGGGCTCAATAAACATGTCTACAGGAAAAAAGGTTCTGGGAATGCCAATTCACAACCTCTGCAATGCTTCATAAAGTTGAGGCCCAGAGAGGTTATGTGACTTGCCCAGGGCCTCAGAGTAAGTAAACAGAGCCTAGTCTGATCCTTTCCAAGTCGGCACTACCTTCTGGAACCCCGTACCCCCTCACCTGTATTTGCGTTGCTCCCAATACTGTTGATGGCTGGCGGCACCGAACTGGGTGGGTGGAAGGGCACATGTCCATTTTCCCGGGGTGGCTTGTCCTGCCAACCTGGCCCTGCCTCCCCAGGGCCCAGATCTGCAGGGCCCCCCCACTCATCTGAGCCCTGACGCGAGTGGTAAGTGGGTTCTGGCCGGGTGCGGAAGCCACTAGCCAGCCGCTCTTCCAGGTGGCTCAGCCAGAGGGCCAGCGAGTTGCGGTCCTCCAGGGTGGTGGCTGGGTGGATGAGGGCATAAGAGAGCAGCTGGCGGCTCTCCTCGATGAAGGCATTGCTCTCAATTGAGTAGGCCAGCACTTTCTGAAGCAGCCTCATGTACTCCGACTTGGCCTCCGTGTTGCGTGGCTGAAGCAGGGGCAGGTGGGACAGCAGAAGAGATACCACCTTCTCTTTGGACTCCTGCTGCCATTGGCTGACGATGGCTGCAGAGGGGACAAGAGGGATTATCAGAGGAGTGGAGGTGGTAAACTCCTACAAACCTAGGAGAGGTGCGCAGAACCTGCTCCCTCAGCTCCAATCTTCTCTCTCTTCTTTCGTGTCCCACAACCTTGATCCTTATACAGGTAAGATCAAATATACCCTGCTTTCCTGCTCTCCTACTCTCAAAAACCCGCTGTGGCTCCCAATCAGTCAAACTTGCTACTCTGGAATCTGAGTTTGTGCTGCTGTCTGTCTCCAGGCCTATTCTTCTTGTTGCACCTCTGCCCTTTACCTTACAGCATCTATCCCCCTCCGCTATCAAAACAACCTCCTTCTTGATTGGTAAGGACAGTGAAATCTGGGGTTAAAAGCTTGGGCTCTGGAATCAGATAGTCTGGACCCCCTAACTTAACTAGCTGGACCTTGGGCAAGTCATCTTGAACCTCACCTAGCACTGATTTCCTCATGTAAAAAATTTTGGAGACAATTATAGTACCCAAATTCAGTGTCGCTTTGAGATTCAATGAGCTAATAACGAATGGAAAGTAGCCTGGCATATAGAACATATTTAATAAATGCATGCTGTTGTTTTTTTAACTGGTCTCTCTGCCTCTATTTCTTCTTACTCTAACCCATCCCATAAACCCGGATGGGTTTATCTTCCTAAAGCACACCAGGATGTCATGTTCCTGACCAGAAAGAAGCATATAATGGTAACCAGCACCAAGAAGACCCAAGTTCAAGAACTCCTAGCCCAACACCACCATCATTTTCGGGTCACTCCCCACCTCCTATTCCTCCAGATAAAACTCAGCTCAGGATGCCCCATCTTCCTTGGGGCTTCTCTCTCCATGCCACATTCATCAAAGCTTCTACCCTCTAGCTGAGATTCAAGGCTTTAACCTGCAACACTCCCCTTCCTCCTATCTAAATTCTATGTCTTTTATGATTGCCTAAAGCAACCCTCCTTGGGAAGCCTCCCCTGGTTATTCCATGCTATAGTGAGTGACCTAGAGATGTCTCCTTCCAATCCCATGTTCTGCCCTGTGGAGATGAGCCAGGTTTCCCCTCTTGATCCAGAAGGGCATTCTCCAAGAATGAGGCCCCAGGCTGGCTACATAAAGGAGGCCTTGGGAGGAAATGTTACAGGTCTGAATGTCTTCCTTGAAAAACCTGTTACCTCTTCCATGACTAGCTCAGTAGGAGTAGAGGACTGAGAGGTGGAGAAGGGATGGGGTAATGCTGACAGGGCAAAAGAAAAGGACAAAGAATACAAATATTTGAGAAAAGAGACAATGATCAAGGACTGGTACCAACTCTGCCCTCACTCTTGGGCAACTGAACTCATACTTGTAGCCAAGGTGCCAATTTGCAAACACCTAATGAGGCTGTTCTGAGAGATGAGCTATTGGTGAGGTCCTGGAAAGGGGCAAAGAAGGTGACTCTAACAGAGAGAACTAGGACCCCAGAGGGTGGGTGATGAAAAAGAAAAAGCATAGATATGGCTTAGGTCTTTCCTCTTCCACTTACTGACCATGTGATTCGGGGCAAATATGATCACTTCACTGAGCTCTCCTTTCTCTATCTGTAAAGTGGGGCTCAGAATCATGCCTGCCTGGCATGGCTGCAATGAATTAAAGGAGACCCTAGCACAAAGTAAGTGCTATTTTTAGTATCATAGTTATTCTATCTTACTGTGGCTACTTCTTTTCAAATACCCACAGAGATGTTAAAGGCATAAGCCTACTCCTGGCCCAGGAAACAGAGAGGCTGGGAATGGGCATTTTTATAGGGGAGCCTCAGAATTCTAGGCATCTGGATTTCAAGTGAGCTCTGATCTGGATCCCTCTGCATCTGAGGGTATCTCAACCCAATTTTTTTAGGGCTTAAGGACATCTGGTCTCCTCTGCCACACTGCAGCCAACACCTGGACACTGGGAGCCTTGCATAAAAACCTGAGAAATACCACTTTCGCTCCTCTCTTTTTTCTAACAACCTGTTTGGAAATCTATGGCCTAAGAATTCACATAAACCTCTATTTCTGCCTAAATTTGCAGCTCTATGAAAATGAATCACACACAACTCCCAACTCCTGGCCATTTCACTGCATGTTTTCTTGGCCTGAGCCCCTCTGCTACAAGCTTCCTAGAAAACCTTTGTTGAAGTGCCAAGGGATGTATTCATTTATTCAGAGTCATTCATGCTATATGCCCATAATACTGGAAAAAACAGAATACTAATACAGTAGTCCCCCCATTATTCATGGTGGATATGCTCCAAGACCCCAAGTTGAGCTTAAAACCACAAATAGTACCGAACCCTACATATACTATTTTTTTCCTATACATACATATCTATGATAAAGTTTAATTTATAAATTAGCCACAGTAAGAGGTTAACAATAGTAACAGAACAAATGTAACAATAAAAGTTATGTGAATGTGGTCTCTCTCTCTCTCTCTCAAAATATTTCATAACAGATCCGATAACCAAGACAGCTATTATACTAAGTGACTAGTGGGCAGGTAGTATATACAACGTGGATACTCTGGACAGAGGGATGATTCACATCCCAGGTGGGATGGAGCATGATAGTTTGAGATTTCATCAGACTGCTAAGAATGGCACATAATTTAAAACTCATGAGTTGTTTATTTCTGGAATTTTCTATGTAATATTTTCAGACTGGGTGATTACAGGTAACTAAAACCATAAAAAGCAAAACTGCAGATAAGGGGGGCTACTGTACTATACAATAGTAATAATGGATAGTACTTATTGAACATTTAGTACCGGCCAGACACTATTCTAAGAACATGACTGATTTTCATCCTCACCTCAATCCTGTTTTAGTATACCCATCTTGTAGATGATGAAAAAGATTTAGGAAGGTAAAATCACTTCCCCAAAAGTGATAGAGCCAAGATCTGAACCCAGGTCTGACTGGAGAAACTTTACCCACAACCCTCTATTATTTTCCCAATGCCAATTCTCTTCTTCTTCTCCCGGTCCTTGGCTTTCCAGATCCCCTTCAGGATGTGCTAGGATAAGGCTAGGAAACCTCATCCCGTCTACCTGTCTTCTCTTGAATCACCTCCTAATGACCACAAAGATGTCTCTCAGGTTATCTTCATATTTAAAGATCTTCCCAAGGCGGGACAGAACTTCCTAACTTTAGGGACTCTGCACCTTTCTGGCCCTCCCACCTCCATCTGCACTGGATCACATGGGAAGAACTCCCTAGTACCCCATGTTCCTGACTTAGTCCTTGAGTTTTCAGTTCTTAGGATTTGCATCCCAACTGTGACATGAAGTTGCAGGAAAAACTATTTCCTCCTCTGTGAAACAGCGATTACAGGGTAGCTGAGAGAATTCAGAGAGACAATGCGTGCAAAGCTTCTGACGAAGTCTGTCCACAGTGAGCTCTCAGTACGGGACTCATCGGTTGGTGTTTTTCTCCCTTCTCCAGCAGAGTCAGCCTACTCTTTCAGCCCACTCTTTCAGCCCGACCCTGATGTTCTCCATCACTGCTGTTTAAGCCCTGCAGGGTAGCCAGAGGCATCTGGAACAGAGAGAAGCCTTGTCTAATCCGTTCTCCACCCCAGAGTACTGCCAGGTCAACCCAGGGCTAAGGGACACAGATTCTCCTCCAGTACTGCCAGGGGATGTGACAGAACAGCCCTAAGGGTTGGACTCAATGAAGGAACTTGTTCTACTGTAGAGAAAGGCGAGAGTGGATTTGGATGAATGGGGAGGCTGACCCCAGGGAAATAAATGTGTGTTCATGTGTATGTGCAGCAGTGTGATGGGGAGGGCAGGCCTCCCACAACTGGGAAGCATCACTGAGCACTGGAACTCATCCAAGGAATTTGCTCAGCCTCAGGCCCCTTGGGGTGAGCCCAGCTGGGGCTGCGGATGATGGGTGGGGATGGAACCTCTAGTTTTCTGCCCAGAGCTGAGGCACAGTCAGGGGCCCAATGAATACCTGTACAATTGTACCCAGATGGTTCCCTGGAAGGTAGTGGTGTCTCTCTCTCTCTCTCTCTCTCTCTCTCTCTCTCTCTCTCTCTCTCTATATATATATATATATATATATATATATATATATGATGTGCCTTTTCTAGGATCCCCTGAACTCAAGTCATTTTGTCTTGTGTCCTAGCAGAGGTATACTGTATAAAAGTCCAAGTTCAACAAGCAAACTTGCCTGGATTCAAAATCTAGCTCTGCCTCTATGATGCAGGTCAACATAATTCTGGGCCAGTCCTTTAACCTGAGTCCTGGGTTTCTTCTTCCGTATAGTGTAGTAGTAAAAGACCCTTCATCACAGGATTGTCATACAGATTCAACGAGACAATTGTGCACATCCCTAACATGTGTTAAGTGCTCCACGTATTTTAACTGTTACTGCTGTTTTGGTTGAAGATCCAAAGCACAGGCTGTTTTGGGGCTAGAGGAAGCAATTCACACAGGAGGGCACACTGGGGCCTCCCACTTAAGATTACTAACAGGTGTGGGGAATTTCATGCAGTTATTTACCAAAAACAGACATGTTTCTGGTTCCTCTGAGCTAGAGGTACAACAAGCAATGATGAAATTCTGGAGGTGGGCAGATGGGGGTGGGGGCTGGGGAATGCCACGATGCCAAGCTGCAAACATGGATTCCACAGGCATAGAGAGGAGATGAGAGAGACTGTGCATATGAGTGCCCTTCTTGGCCAGATGACCAGAGCTAAGTAGGTTATGACCCTGGGTCTTGGCAAATCACAGGAGCCAAATATATCTTGGAAACTGCCATAAGAGCAAACCCATTTTTACGTGCTAGGCTGTTGTAACAATTGTGGCAGCCTCAGGCATCAGTCAGAGGGGCTGGGGTTTGGCTCCAAACATGCCCTTCTCTGCCTCACTCTAGCTCATACAAACATGAGGGAAGGCCAGGGGCTCACATTTTTGTTTGATGAACTGTGTCAGTAGAGCTCTGGTGACTCATCAGCCATGGCCCCCTCCTGACCTCAGTTTCCCCACCCAGATTCAGTGAGCCAGTGAGGGAGGGACTTATATCTGCTGGATATAGGGACTCTGACTCACAGGACAGGAGGAAAGAAATACAGGAAATGTGACCTAGGAAGCTATAGGGACCAGGGAGGGTAGGGGATTTCAGCTTCATTGGCCCTACCCTTCTGGTCTAAGCAAGCATCCAGGAAAAAGAGACAGGATTGCTGTTATAGCTCCAGACAGGCAGGGAAGACAGTATTGGGAAAAGGAATAGGGATGACAAGGGGAAACCTAGGGCTTCTCCCTGCCTATTCTAGGGTGTTGTCTCAGATTTTGCTTCCATGAAACCAACACTAGCTGCCTAGGCTGGGGGACTTCCCTGTACCCTCCAAAATGCTTAAGGGACAGCCCAGACCAGAACCCCTTTCCACAGCCCCTACTCCGCACAAGTCACATAACAGCACTCTCACCACCTTCCTAGGCTCACCCAGAATCAGCATCAGAATCAAGACAAGGAGTTCCCTGATGGTGTAGTGGCTTAAGGCTTCGGCGCTGGCGCTGTCAGCGCTGCGGCCTGGGTTCGATTCCCAGTCAGGGAGCTACCCACAATACCAAAAAGAAAGAAAAAAAAAAAAAGAATCAAGACAAGTGGTTTTCCACTGGATGTACACAAGAGCCAACTTGGGAGCTTAACAAACATCAGAATCTCTGAGGATAGGACCCAGGTCTCAGATTCTTTTTATAAAGAACCTGGGTGATTCTGACAGGAAGCCAGAGTTGGAACCCACCCTAGATTAAATTCTCTGCATTCTTAACCCTTTCTGAGGAAGTGGGCAGGTGGGCAGCTCTGACTCAAACCTAAGCCTGAGTCTAGGGTCTCCTTGGGAGAACTAGAGGAAGTAGCAGGGTTAGCGAGTGGGACATGGAGTACAAACCCAGAAAAAGGCAGAGGATCTGCCTCATTGTTCAGTCCTCCTGATCTGAAGGAAATCTGAAAAGATGAACTTCAGGCCCTGTAATAGGCAACTTTTCTCAGGAAACTGGTGGGCTAACTGAACTCAAGATTTGATTTGTGGGGTAGGTGTGCATCTTGGTGGGGAGGAAGGACAGATTCTGAGGAGTCTATAAAATAAAATATTAAGAACTACTGCTTTGCCCCCAGAGAAAGCAAAATGCTTGGCTGTAGCTCTTCCTTCTTTGGCACATCTTTCATAGTCCAAGAGATACTGGGAGAGCATCTAGAACAACCCCCTCAATGCCCAAATGTGGAGCCTCAGGTTCAAGGACCGTGGAGCTGGCCAAGGTCTCAAGAGGTATTTGGTAGCAGAGCTGAACCTAGAACTCCTGGGTGTCCCAACTCCTGTTCTCAGTCCCGACAAATGAGTCATCCAGCAAGCACCCTCTTTCAAACGGCCTGATCAGCAGAAGAACCTGGGTACTCGTTTTCAGGCCCATCCCCTCAGGATTCTAATTTACTAGATCTGGGTAAGGAGCCCAGGAATCTGAATTTTAACAGTCACCTCTTCTGCCACCACGTGATTCTGATGATGATGTAAGTTTGGGAAATACAAGGGAATGGGAAAGCTATAATGAACAGAAGAGGAGAAACAGTCAAAAGATGCACAGCTCCTTCCACAAGGCAGGCCCCTAAGCCCAGGAAGTGGCACCTTCCTTCACAAATAAGGCAGGGTGGAGCTGTTCTATTTGAGGGTGGAAGGGAGTCAGGAGACACAGGCATTATTTAGCATTGGAGCCCCAGGTCTATTAGGAACGAGGCATCCAAGGCCCTACAGAATTTCCCTCCAGTCATGCTTTGCTTTAACCCTGTTGATTCTGGAGCACCCATGGCCATCCCTTTCTTCCCTCATTCTAAGTTTTCCCTACTTCTCCATTCATTTAAGTATAGGCTGTTATAGTCTCACCATCTGACATGGGACTGTGGATAACGACCTTGATTCACATATTCATTCAGAAGTCAATTCAGTCCACTATATTCTCAACCCTGGCTAGGCATTACCTCCAACATACCAATCAATGCAAACTATCTGGAATGGGCCTCAGGTTCCTGGTAAAAAGTGTAACATGTCTTTCAAGGGCCATGTGGTAACAATAAATACTATAAATGTACCTATCTTCAAACTAGCAGTTGCACAGAATTCTAAGAATTCATTCTAGAGATGCTTAAAAAGGCAGTCATTACAGCACTGTTTATAAGAATAAGGTTGAACATACCATGTAGTAGAGCTTACACCAGTCAAGAGTAAGAGCTTTAAAGTCAAATTCCAGCTCCACCTCTGACCAGTTGTATGACCCAGAGCAAGTCACTAAAATTCTACAGATCTCTAAAATGAAGAAACAGTAAAACCTACCTTACAGAGCTGTTGCGAGTTAAATGAGTAATAAAGGTAAAGCACTTCTTGATACACAGGTAGGGCTCTATAAATGTTACCTACTTTGATTAATAAGCAGCCATTAATAACAATGAGGTATACATGTGTGCATACAAAATGATCTTCAAATTATATTAAGTCATATAAAAAGTAAACCAGTTAAGATGCATAGTGTTTTGTGCTATGCATTAAAAATTTCAAAGAATGAAAAGGCTGGAGGGAGAGTATGTATGTGCTCATATATGCACAGGATACTCACAAAATATACATAAAATGGTAGTCTGGAAGGGAAACCTCACTTTTTACCTTTCATATGGTCTGATTTCACTACAAGTTTTAAAATCAAAAACTAAAAATGCTCAAATAAATAGCAATAAGCACTACTGGTGATTCTGATACACGGCCAAGATTGGCACCCAGTGCTCATCCAAATGCCTGCTCAAGTGGTGTAGTGGCTTAAGGCTTCGACACTGGCACTGTCAGCGCTGCGGCCTGGGTTCAATTACCAGCCAGGGAACTACCCACATACAAAAAAAAAAAACAAAAAAAAACAAAAAAAAAAGAAAAGAAAAAAACAAATGCCTGCTCAAGATTGGGTGGTGAGGATGTGTGATAAAGTCATATAAGACACTGACATGTCCCAAAGGAGCCATCATTATGGGGGCAAAACCATACTACAACCACAGAACTCCTGCCCCTGGAGTTCTTGGTTGGGGAGGTTAAGAGGGGTTCAAAATGGCTGAGCTCTGAGCCTGCTATAGCCAAGCTGGGCTCTTGCTGCTCACTGTTCACCAGACTGGGACTTAAGCCGGTGTGACTGCTGGCCTGAGAAACCATCTTCTCCTACAACCGAGGTGCTTCTATGACTTGTACATAAAAACTGAGTAAAACAAAGGTGACTGTTGCTAAGGCAGGTGGGCCTGGGGAGATGAGAGAAACCAGGCAGCTCTGTGGTGCCCCAAATCCCAATCCTAGCAGCCCATGCTGATTTCCTCACCTACATAATGGGGCTAATAACAGTATTTACCTCATGGGTAGTTGTTAGGACTAAATGAGTTATTGACAATAAAAAAATAACAATTGACATTTATCGAGTATTTATTACATGCCAGGGACTAGTCTCAGAGCTCATCAGCACTCATAACCACCCTAGAAGGTAAGCACTATTATCATCTTGATTTTAAAGACAAAGAAACCAGGCTGAGAAGGGTTAAGTTACTTGGTTATATGGCAAGTGACAAAATTGGGATTTAAACCTAGACAGTCTGACTCTAGAGCCACCAAAGAACACTGCTTTCAAAGTTACTATACAAGTTAAAGGCAGTATCTAGCTTGCTGTAAGAGCTTGGTGTGAACTATTATTATAGGGAAGACGGTGGGAAGGGTCTGGACACACTTTCCATGAGGTCTCTGGGTCTCCGCTTCAGCTAGCTTTCAGGTATACACGACTCACCCTCTTCTCTGGCCTCCCACTGGTCACTGAAGACAATAGCTCTCCTCTACCTAGGCCTGTGGGGGCCCAGAAGACCAGAACTGCTTCAGCAGTGCCCCCTGAGGTGGTTCTCTGACTCCTATTTATGCCTTGGGCCCTAGGGAGAGGTTCTAGAGAAGTCTGTCTTATCCATCCCAGTGCCAACCTCATGAGATACAGAACATCTCTCTACTAAGTGCTTGAGGAATGGATATGGACTGTATCTAAATTCAAAACTCTCTTGAAGCTGTTTACGCTTTTAAGTTTGCCCTACCTTTGAAGGGTTAAGAATAGTTTAAAATAACTTGTAAATTTGGAAGACTTCTAAAGTTCCCTCTGATGTCTTGGAGTTTGAAAAATGAATTAATGCTCACCTTCCATCCCTCTTTCATAGGTAATGACTTTAGTTTGTTCCTTTCAGCTGCCTAGACAAGCCACTCTATGTGATCCTTCCTTTGCTATGGGTAGTTTCCAGTTTGCACTGCCCTCCCCCAGGAAGTCTCCCATTCCATGCCTGAGGATATCTGGCAAAAAAGAACCAAGAGACCCATGATGATGACTTGGGAAGTCAGGGACTCCCCACCTACCACCAAGCCTAGAACCCACATTTCTTAGCACCCCTGTTGGGTAGGCCTCCTTAGCTATCTGACATCTATTCCTGTTTCAGATATCCCTCTTGCTGTGTTCCCCTCTCTGGGGGTGAAGACTCACCAGCACTGTTGGCCTCCGACTCCAGCAGATGGATGTCATTGCAGTCTGCTAGTGAATGTTCCAGGCAGAGCTGGAGGAAGCGGGCCTGGGTACGGGTGACACGCTTCAGAAGTGACAGCAGGGCCACTGTCTGCTCACACTCATTCCAGCCCTTGAACCAGCCAGCAAGGATGCCCACCTGGTCTCGGAACATCATGGTGCCGGGCCTGGGGCCAGGGTGGGGGGGACGGCGGTGGCAAGGGCCAGCGCCGTCACATGGTCTCGGCTCCGGGCTCCTGTTACCTCTTCCCTGAAGGCCAGGGCTTAAGTATGTTCCCTGGCGTGGTGGCAACAGGTGGTAGGGGGAGGAGAAAACCTGCTCACATCGGGGGAGGTCTTGGTCCAGACACGCCTCTTCCGGCTCCTGGAAAAGGAAGCAAGGGGGGGTCAGAATGAAGGCACTAGAATTGGCCTGGTGAGAATGTGCTGAGTAGGTAACAAGCCCACCCTCATGCCTTCCTCTTTCAGGGTACCTTCTTTAGAAGGTACTCAGGTGCTGAGCTCCTGGGAGAAAGGTGAAGCCAATACCAGATACCATATACCAATTCTCTCTCCAATCTCCAGATCCAGAGAAGAAGCTTGATTGGAACTCAAGAAACCTACCCTACGAGTAGACTAAAAGATGTTGTCCCTCAGGTATGGCTGTCATTGGGTCAGAGGGAGAAGATTTAAATAAAGCAGAGAGTAAGTTGCTAAGATTTCCCCAGAAATGGGAAATAGGAGAGGCCACACACTATGAGAAAAGGTCTGAACTAATGGAGACCTGGCCCCGGGTGACACGACTAAGCAGATATGTGACCCCAAGCACATGCCCTGATCCTGCTGGTCTCTGGCCACCTCCTCTGAGAGCTGGACAAAGTGACTGCTCACCTGCCAGAAAGACCCTATAGACTCTTTACATTACTTCAAGCTAGCATGAACAAGGCTAGGATGGGGGTAGGTGGTGGGATGGTGACCTCAAGTGGCAACCTCAGGTATGTGGATAGGAACCTGATCAGTAACTGCTTGGGTGCCTAAGGGTAAGATCATGGACAGGGGCCTTTTCAAATATCTTCAACAGGCTAGGGGATCTCACTAACTCCAATCCAGCTTTCCCACTCTGGAAAAGGTACAGTTCTGATGTCTAAGATCCTACCTATCTCTACCCTGAGATAAAGCTCTCCCAGCCCTCTTCTTCATTCCCCTGAAGACCAATTTTGACCCAACAAATCCTGTGGGTTGGGAACTCCCCTTGGTTCCCTCCCAGGGATTCCAGCTTGTCATCCAGACACCTAACAGCCAAGAGGATGTCAACCTGAGGATAAGGGGACCCATCAAAAGTCAAAAACCCCAGAGCAAGAAAGTGTCCAAATTCCTCTCTTAGGCAGGAACTACACAGAAGCTGTGTCAACTGGGCAGACAACAGGCCTATTCTTCAGTTGACTGCTTTCTGGACACTACTCCCAAACCTTTTCCTAAGTGTCTCCAGCTCTAGGTCTCCACTCACATTTCCTGTCTGTCTTTTGCAACCAGTGCCCTTGGCTCCATCCCCAAACCATATTTGGCCCCACCTCCCTCTGGCTGCCAAGAGGACTGAGAACTCCAAACAAAGATTCATTGAACCTGCTGAGCTCAGGTCTTAGGGAACAACTGCCGTCTCCCTAAACTTCTATGCTCTTGCTGAGGAGGGCTCTGAGGTGCACCTGATAATGGCCGTGACTCACTTCACCCATCCTTCATGGGACACCTGAACAGAGCCAACTGGCCTGGCTGTCAATCCCTTTGGATGTAAGAGGCAAGTGTAGGGGGAAATGGAACACTGCTCCAAGTTAAACAGGTCTCCAAGAAATCTTTTAGAAAGGGAAATCAGATGTTGCCTCACTGGCTTAAAATTCTCCAATGACTTCCTGTTACACTTAAATAAAAGTTACACTTAAATAAAATCTACTCAAACCCCAATTTCTTATCTTGTCCTACAGGACCCTGAAAGACTCCTGTGGCCTTTCCATCCTCACCTTGTACCAAGTTCTTTTTCGTTTACTAGAATCCCCAGACTTACCTATAGCTGCGTCCTTCCTGTCACTCATCTCAGTTCAGTGTCACTTCCTCACAGAGATCTTCCCTGACCAATCTAAGGAGTTTCTCTCTCAATCATTTCATTTCTCTTATATAATTAAACACCCTCACATAGTATCTTATTTATGTTTGTTGTTTCTCTCTTCCCATCAGAATGCAAGCTATACAGTCATACAGTGCCCAGAACAATGACTGCCATACAGAAGGTACATATGTATTTGTTCAATGAATGAAATAAAAAAAAGGTGAGCATGGATGAAAATAGAAGGAATGGCCCAAAGGATGGTAAAGAAATTTGGAAATCTTGTCCTAAGAGAAAAATTAGAAGACACAGAGAAAATTTTCCCCAGGGAAGAGAAGAGAATGTCTGAAGGAACAGCACACAGAAGAGGAGTTAGATTTACTCCAGAGAACCAGGATAGACAACTCTTAGTGAGAGGCAACATGGGATACGGGAAATGTTGAAAGTCCAGAAAACTCAGTTCTAATCTTGCCCCAGTCATTGATTCACTTTGATCTTTGAGTTAGTTTGTGTTCCTTCTCTAGAATATGTGAGATAAGGAGCTAGGTTGGATCAGAGAAGACAAATGGGCTTTACCTCAAAGACTAACTCCAATCAATTGGTATGGCTGCCTGGAGCACTGTGGTAAGAAGGATCCTGAAGAAATGAAGCAATGGGGAATGATTAAAAAAATAGGGCACACATCATAGAATGGGATATTATGTAGCTATTAAAAACATGCTTGATCCTGATAGCAAAATGTAAAATACAAAATGCAAAACAAAACAAAACAAAACAACAACAACAACAACAAAAACCTGACCTGGAGGAATGTCCATAAGCTGCATAATAATATGTACAGCATGATGCCATTTTTGTAAAAAGAAAAAAGCCATATACAAACATGCTATATATCTCATATATGAATATATATATATATATATATATATATATATATATATATGTGTGTGTGTGTGTGTGTGTGTGTGTGTGTATATAGAAAAGTGTGTAGAAAGATATACCCTAGACTGTTCAACTGGTTACACTGGAGAGAAGGAGCAATTATTAACACTCTCTACATAACTTGGTACTATTTCACTAGCTAGTTACAACTGAACACATACTACTTCTGCAAATTTTTGAGAAATTTAATTTCAAAAATTTTAAGAGTGCATTTTACTTTCTGCCTCAATGAGAAAGAGTTCTGTGATTGATTATCAATGTTTGTCCTGGATGCAGGATGAAGGAGTGGTACCTCACAAGCATGAAAAAATCAGTTTCCCTTCCCAGCTCCAGCATTTTGTGGCTTTTAGTCCTAAGGAGACAACAGCTGCCTCAACATAAGAATTTTAAAATAATGTATCTGTCCAAGAATGGAACTGGCTGCCATATGAGGAGGTAATAACCTCTCTGGCTGCTGGAAGTGGTCAAGCAGAGGCTGGATGAACATCCCTTGGGAGTGGGAGGGATTCCTTCACTGGGTGGCAACTCTCAAGACAGAAGGACATGTTACTATTTCAGAGGGTACACTTGTGACGGGAGGTTTGAGATGCCAACAGCATTTATGGCAAAAGTGACCAAATCCACAAAGAAACCAAAGTTGTACACACACACTTTCCCATAAACTCTTTTATTAGGTTGTTATTTTTCCTAAGCAACAGCACTGTGCCCCCCAAATAAACTCTTGACTAAACATTAACCCAGCTTCTTCCTCCAAGCCAATTGCTAGAAGCAAAGCCTTAGGACAGTGAGGTCTCAAACTGATGCTTACAAAGCCAGGTTTTAAACAAAGCAGGCTGGTGAAGACTATGGTGAGCTGGGAAGCACCACCTTGTCTAACGGGAGAAGTCACAATTTAGCTTTAATCAACTGCTTCCATGTGGGTCCAGCTATTAGGTCTTAGTTTTGTTTTGTTTTGTTTTGTTTTTAAGAGGAGCCAAAAATCTGAAATTTTAAATACCATTTCCTTATTTTGAAATATTGGAAATTAATTCACATTAATATAGCAACAATGAACCACTATACAGAAAAAACAAAGCCTGTGGCCTGTGGTCCTTTGACCAGTTGAACACACACTGCAAAAAGATCAGAAGTCTGATAACTATCCCTCTCTTGGGCCTCTCTGGTTCACATCTTCAAGCTACCCCACTGTTGAGGGAACATGACTGATAGGATCTAGTGCCCAAGGATGGCTTGAACAGTCGTCAGTAAACACTGGGGCTTAGGTAAACAGTTTTAAGAATGCAGTTAAAAAAAAAAAAAATCATCCCTAAAGGAAGGGTTCCTATGTTCTGGACAGAAGGATGCTGGATGTTTGGTCTGGAAGGTGACTGGAGAAGAGGACTGGATGGCTTTCTTCTATCAAAGGGCCAGAGGCTCCTAGCTACCTCCTATTCTTGGTGCTTGGAAGCAGTAAAAAAAGAAAGACCTGGCTTGGTGGGATAAGCCAGGGAAAATGCATCAGCACTGACTACTCCAAGGCATCTGTGGTAGCATCTTGCTGGGATGAATTCTGGTGGATATGCCTGCCAAACATCCATTCCTATCTTCTAGTACTAGTCCCATAAACTCCCTTTGGAGAATTAACTGGAGACAAGGAATAAAGCCTGGACATGGAAAGTCCTCCCTGTACTTTTGCTGGAAATAGTGGGAAAAACAAGTGCTCAGGGTGGCTCAGATTACACATCCCCTGATGTTACTGGTTGCCACTTCAGCTACCTCAAGGCGAGAGTCCGCCTTAGAATGAAGCCAACACAGAAGAAGGCAGAGTCAAGAGATGAGGGGAGAAACAGGGAGATGTGTTCACATCATTTGAAGACCTGGATCTAGCTAGCCTAAAGTCTTCTCAACCCTCCTACTCTGACAACCAGACGTGTCAGTTACAAGAACCAATAAATTTCTTTTTGGCTGAGGCCAGTTTGAGTTGGGTTCTATCACTTAAAGTTGAAAAAGCCTTAACTGCTCCCATGCAAAACAGAATTCACCATTGCTCTGGTCTCTTTGCCCTCATATCACTGAAAATGACTCCCTGTCTTTGAGGAGAGCCATGAAAGGGGAACCCTTATTGTAGTCTCTCAAACAGCCCCCAAATACTTCTGCCATATTTGGTCTCTAAGAGAACCATCTACCAACCCTGAAATAGAGCCAAAAGTTGGCTAAAGTTTCAGGAAAAACTTCCTACTAGGCTCTTTCCTTGGCCCCAAAGAGTGAGAAATGGCCCACAGACAGAAGGCACCTTTAGAAGTCAACTCTCCTTATTCAGAAACAGTACTGTGGATTCAGTAAGACCTGGTTGAAACCTGATTTCCTGCTGATACTTACTTGCTATGTTGACCTTTGGCAAGTAACTCAGTTTCTTCCTCAGTGAAGTTTGTAAGAATGAAATGAAACAATGTATATAAAAATACCTAGTGTGGTAGCATGGAGACCCTGCGCTAACAGCTTTCCACGGATGAGCTCATTTGATTCAAAACTATATATTTTATATCTCATATACGTATATAATACTATCCACATTATATAGATGGAGAAACTGAGACAGAGAAGGTTAAGTCACTTATCCAAGACTCTACACAGATGAGATTTTCAAGGCCAGGCAGTTTGGCTTTAGAGCTCTTGCTTGTTCCTGAGAACAATGCTATAGTTGCCTATAAATTCTCTTCCACTGCCCAGAAAGTTGGGCTGAAGGATACACCCTTTAAATGCCAACATCTCTGGATAAATAAGCGGGTCCTATAGCCTTCCTACCCATTCTTAGCCTGTCTACAGCACCCACATAGGCCTCTGAGGAACTCACACTTCATAGACAAGGTAATAGGCTAGTTACCTAAGGTTAGCTCACTATCCTGACCTGAGAATAGGACAATGTCAGAAACCAAGGGAGCCCAACTTCTCTCGTGTAAAAACCAACCACTGTTTCCAGAAACTACTGAAATAGGAACACAAAATATGTATATCATTGCCTCAGTCAAGAATGAAGCTTTTGTATGAATGGTCCTGAGGAAGGCAGGGAGAGGAGGTGAGAAGCCAGACAGGGCCTCCTAGAAGATAACAAAGCTTAGAGAGCTCTGGGAAACCTTGGAGTAGAGAAGCAGCTAGTGTTCCACTCCCCACCTCATCCCACTTCCTCTTCCCCTCAAAGTACTGCTGTCTTTTTCACTCCTCCCATCTCTAAATGTGTGACCCCTTCCCTTTAAACTCTATCTTTGGCTCTCTTTCCCTTCTCCATACATATATCCTCTTACTTGGAAAAGTAATCAACTCCTGTAGATTCAACTACCTTTCTATGGACAACTTCGTATTTCTTGAGTCATCTTTGAGTCCCTCCTCTTCCTTAAGACCTACTCATCTTGTCTTGATTTTTTTTTTTTTTTTTTTTTTTTTTTTTTTTTTTTTTTTTTTTTTTTTTTTTTTTTTTTTTTTTTTTTTTTTTTTTTTTTTTTTTTTTGGTATGTGGGTAGTTCCCTGGCTGGGAATCGAACCCAGGCCACTACACCACCAGGGAACTCCCAATTCTTTTCTTAATGTCAGCTAAACATGCCCTCCTTTTTCTTTCCCAAAACTCAAGGGGCTCTGGAACCAGACTGCCTCGGTTGGAAATCTAACATAACCTTACTACGTACTCCCTTCCTTAATTTGGGCAAGTGATTTCACATTGCTGTGCCTTTTTTCTCATCTGTAAAATGGGTTTAATAACAGTACCTATTCCTATAGAGCTGGGAGACATACTTTCATGGAGTTGTTAGCTATTACATCCTGGATACCTCTTTCTCTGATACTATCATTGAGTCCTGTTTCCTCTATACCCAAAATATATCTGCTTCTCTTCGTTTTTACCACCACCACTAGATTTAAGTCACCATCTTTTATCATCTAAACAAATATATTGCCTCCTAATTTGCCTCGTGCTTCCACTTTTGCCCATTTTCCTTGAAGAAATGAACTTCAGAAGTGAACTTTCTAAAAGGAAAAAAATATCAGATCGTGTCGCTATCTTGCTTTAAAAGTCTGCTAATAGCTTCCCAGTCCTCTTAAATGAAAATGTCATGGTCCACAGCACCCCCCCCCCCCCCCATGATTTGGCTTCTTTCAACCTCTCCAACCCATTCCTTTTGCCTCACTTATGCTTCAGTCACAGTCATCTCCTTGCTTTTCCTTGGACACATCTCAGAGCTTTTGTATTTGCTGACCACTCTGAATGAAATGCTCTTCCCCAGATCATCACATGGCTGGTTCCTTCTCATCAATCAGATTTGGGTTCATGTGTGCCCCAAACTTCTTCATCTCCCCAGTAGGAAGGAGTCTTGTCTGATATCATTGTCAAAAGGTATTTCTTCAAAGACTACAGCTCTTCCAGAAATGTCTAGACTGTAAGACCCACAAGTGAAGGAAATGCTGTGGTTATATTATTAACTGCTACACTTTCAATTCCTAGCATGGCATCAGGCATAACAAATCCTCAATAAACATCCTGAAAATTTCCCCACCTTTCATTAAGTCCTTCTCCACATGTAACAATGCTTGGATTAGAATGCCCCACTAGCAGATCTTCAAAGTGCTGCCTTCTCATCTTTTAGGTTATCGGGCTCAATAGTCACCTTCTCAGAAGCCAATTCTGACACCTCCTTGTGTATCGTGCTATCCCCATTACTCTTCACACTACTGCTTTAATTTCTACATAACACACATCACTACTTGGTTTTGTTTACGTATTCTCCCCCATCAGAATATAAGCTCCATGAGTTCCAAGACCCTGTATCTCCAGTACCTAGAAAAGTACCTCCATAAATTATTTCATTGCTATGGATATTTGAGACTTGCATACTCTATACACTGCTGTTCTGTGACTTGCCCTCAACCAAACTCTATTCAACAAATTTACATGAAAACAAACAAAACTCTACTCACAGTTATCTACTTAACTTTCTTCCAAAGTTCTGTGCCATGGAAACCCAAAGCTGAGGTAGGTAACTGAACACCAGTATTCATGGATTCCTCTACCCTCAGGCTGCCATCAAACCAAGCCAGTTAACTCATTCCTGTCTGTCCCAGTGAGATCCCAAAGGAAAGTCCGATTGGGTCAAACTAGCCATAAACTCTCTCTGGATCCAAATAATCATAGACTGGGTCTTAGGAACAGTGAGGAGGGGAGCTATTATCAATACTCAGAAAGGTCATGGGATGGAACCATCTTATCAGGCTGAGCAAGTGAGAGTTCCAGGGTAAAGAACCCAAAACATGTCTCTAAGGATCTTCTGCCATGACCTCACTTTTATTCAGGAAAAAAAACTGTTTTCAAACTGGGGCTCTCAGGAAAGAGTTCTCTTTCCATTGAGGATATTAAGGAGGTAGGATTTAAGCCTGCGTTTACTGAGGGCCATCTTTGTCACCACAAAGCAGTAACTTGTTGAGGATGAAACTAAGTCAATAGAGAAATGGGGAGAGGCTACTGAGGAAACTGTTTGAACTTCTGATGCAACTAGGTCCAAAGCCACCCTAGCTGTGGACTTTCTGGTAACACAAGCCAATTAATTCTCATTTTTTTTATTAAACTATTTGGTCAGCTAAGGTTCTGTTACCTAAGTCTTTATAGTCCTAGCTAATAAGAGTTTCTTCTCCCCACCCCTACCCCCAACTCAGAGAACTTATCTGCAGGGCACTGTTCTAAGTACTTTATATATATCAACTTATTTAATCCTTATCATTTTATGAAGTAAGCTATCTTCACTTTCATATTTTAGCCATGGCAACTGAGGACCAGAGAAGTTAAGTAACTTGTCTTGGGTCACAAAACTGGTAAGTAACGATGTGGGATACAAATCCTGTCTGGCTCCAGAAGCTGCATACTTAACACTACACTATAATGCCCACTGCATCCAACCCTATCTGAACAGAAAATCCTACTCTTTGACTCCAGACACTATCATCTTGGGATGGAAAGGGCCCAGAGAGCTTCTATTTGCGCCACCTGTCCTCAATTTCATCCTTTGTAAAATGAGGATAATTATAGTTTACCTATCTCATTGGGCTCCTGTGAATGAGATGAGACAATACATGTGAAGCACTTAAACCATGACCGCCAGATAATAATTACTCAATAAATAGCAATCATTAATATTATTACTCTTTGGGTAAGTAAAGTACAGTTGGCAAATAAAATGCAGATAGAAGAGATCTCTTTTCTTTTATCTCTGTCCTTTGGGAAAGAGAAGAGATGCCATGGGTGAGAGATAAAGAAGCTTTCTTGTCTTTGACCCACTACATATAAGCTGTTTCCTCTGCCTGGAAGACTACTTACCATTGTCCCAACTCCTGTGGAACACCCCCTAGGACAAATATCACCTTTTCTATGAAGTATTTCCAGATAAAACACTCCTTCTTTCACTGCTAAATTTCCACACCATATAATTTGTACCTTATGTTCTGCCCCCATGTACCTGCCCAACCCCTCTCCTGCACTGTGAGCTCCCTGAAGGCAGGCCCCAGTGTTTACCCTGTAATCTTTTCCTCTTCTCAACCCTAGAGATAAACAGAATCCCTTGGAAAAAGTTGAGAGCCCTGTGGAGGGCTGAGAAGCCAACCGGGATGGGGTGAGGCAGGTCATCAGGAGCAGCACTTAGGTAGCTGAGAATCAGGAGAAAGCACAAGGAAAAGTCCCACAGATAGGAGCAGGTGGGGCACACAGGAGGGGCAAAGGGGGCTGGGTAGAGAATAAAGGAGGGGAGAAGGGAGGAAAGGCCAAGAAGGTGTGTTGAACCTGAATGGGAAATGAGATATGAGGAACTTAGAGATTTCTGGCCAAATGTAAGAGGAGCTGCCCATTCTCCAATGATTCTCAACAACTTACAGAGGACAGATTCCACCTTGTGGGATTTGGAGAGGAACAAGACACATCTCAGTACTTTCTAAACTCCCAGTCCAGTGAGGGAGAGTGGACAAGTACATGAAAAACAACAAGGAAGAAGGTGGGTAGTGCTCTAAGAAGGATAATGGAGGGCTCTGCGCCGTAAGACACGGAGAATGAAAATATATGCAGGTGCCTTAAGGAGAGCGTGCCAATGTGAAGGATAGATTAGGAATAGATGAGAAGAGCTGGACATGTGTGTTCAAGAAGGTAACAATTTGAAGCAGAAGCACCAAAGGCTGGAGAATGATATTGAGGGAAAGCCAGAAGGAGGCCATGCTGAGGAAGATCTGAAAGGAAACCATATGAAGAGAATGTGAAGTAATTGCTCAGAAGGTGGAGCAACCTTGTGGAGAAGCCAGAAACCTTTTGAGGAGGGTAAGGAGTCTTTCTAGAAGATGGGTACTTCACAAAGGGTACTCCCATAAAAATGGGGGTGGGCAGTAGGGCACAGAGGCATGTCCTGAGGTATCTTTTTTTGAGGGCTTTCTGTGGAAAAAGAAAAATCATCTTAGAGGACAGTGGTTCTCAATTTTGAGCATGTATCAGAATCACCAGGAAGGTTCCTAAAAACAGATTGCTGGGTCCGACTACCAGTTTTCTGATTCAGTAGGTTTGAGTTGGGTCCCAAGTATTTGCATTTCTAACAAGTTCCCAGGTGATACAGATGCTGCTGGTCCAGGGACCACACTCTGAGGACCAGTGCTATAGGGGAAGAGATTCTTTAGCGAGGAGGCTTTCAAAGGGGAAAAGGGAGAAGGGTTCTGAAAGGAAAATTGGGGGAGTCTTCAAGTAGTCTCTAAGGAAGGTGTTAAAGGGCCTCTTGATCTCTGAAAGGAGGATCTGAAGGAGGGAGGGGGGGGTCTATGAAGATGGAACCTAAAAAAAATTACTACAGTCTGAGAGAATGGTCTCTGCTGGTTGGAATATCAAAGGCTGAGGGTATCGCTCAAGGAACTTTTTATTGAAAGGGGACATGGAGCCTCTTGAGGGAGCTGTATGGAGGATGTTGGGGGCCTATAAAGGGATAATAGGGGAAGGAGGCTCAGATCTGCAAGCGATCTCTAAGTTGATTTCAGAAGAAAAAGAATGGAGGAGATGAGAGGGTATAAATAGAGGTTCTAAAAGGGGTAACTCTGATAGAATACTGAATAAGGTTTCTAGGGGATATCAGAGGGGGAATCTGAGGAATTCCCTGAGGGAGAATTCTGAGGAAGTCTCATGAAGCTGGGGTATGGGTTGTTGATGCAGAGCAATTTTGGAGAAAATTCTCTAGAAGGTGTTTGGGGAGGTATGGTCTTCTGAGAGAGATCTGAGGTGCACTGGAGCAGAAGCATGAAAGGGCATGTTTTTAGAACAACTCCTTTGAGTAAAGTCCTCAAAAGGGTATATGTAGAAGGTGGGTCTTCTGAGGGGAATGTGGAATGTGAGAATAGATGGGTTTTAAGGAAAAAATTCTGGGACTTTTTAGGAGCAGGAGTGCAGAGCTATTTAGAGGGAAAATTGGCAGTGGTGGTAGTGGGTTTCTTCAATAGAGGGGTCTAAAAGGATTTGGGGGAATCCGTGAGCTAAGTTCAGGGAGTAAAATCTCAAGGAAAAGTCTCTTAGTAAGGCAGGAGGTCTCTCAGTGGTGACTCATGGGGTTCTGGGGGGTGTTGGAAAGGTCTCTGGGAGGGATTTCAAGGGCACATCTCAGGATAGCTCAAGGAAGGTTGCTGGGGTCTTCTCAGGGAAGCTGAAAAAGTGCACGTCAGAGAGGTTGTGAAGAGAGTTCTAGGGTTTACAAGGGTTGTGAGGAGGATGCTTAGAAAGTTCATCTAAAGTAGGTCTACCAGGGAAGGTTGTAGAGAGAAACTATAAGGGAACTTTTTGCAATCTCAAAGAAGCAAATTTTGGAACATTTGGTGTGCGTTTTCAGGTAAGATTTGGGATACACAAAAGGGGTTTTGGAAGAGGTTTTTGGAACATAGAAGGTTTACCATCGATTTCAGGAAATCTCTGGAGATTTTTGGGATGAGGGAGGGTCTCAGGGGACGATTTCTGGGTGATCTCTAGGACATTTCAGGGTGGTGAGATTTAAGGGACATGAGGAGGTGCTGGGATATGTGGAAGGGTCCAAAGGTATAACTTCTAAGGTATGTGAAGGGGGAGTGTATCTGGAAGAGGGCTGATGGTAGTGGGGTCCTCCAGGTGGGTTTGGGGACCTGACATTTCAGAGTCTCTCTGAGGATTCTGGGCTCATTAAGGGCATTCTGAAGGATTTGGGGGGAGGGTTTCTGGAATTTGGGGACTCTAAGTGGAAAATCTCTTGGGATGGGGGCAGGTGACAGGGAAAATTCCTGGGATGTGTGAAAGGGAAGTCTGGGGGCAAATTGTGGGGCCATGTGAAGTCTCTAGTTGGGGGAGACTCGGGGAATCCCAGGTCTGGAGGGGATTGGGGAAGACTTTGAAGAAAGGTTTTTGGGTTTCTGAGGGAGGCGCCTGGAGAAGACATCTGACACATATTGCTGGAATATCCGAGGAGCGGCCTCGGGGAATATTTCTGGAAAGAGGAGGAGGATAGAGGACTGGGGCCAGAGCCGAGGTTCTCTGAGGCCGATTTCGAAGATCGAGGTCTCTGGAGAAGCCTGTGGGAATGGAAGGGGTAGGCTCCCGGAAAAACCTGGGACCGTCAGATGGTGGGATGGGGGCTGTCAGGGGGTCTCTGAGGGAGTTTGGGGGCGCGGGGGACCGCCCTCCAAGGTGTCTGAGATAGACATGCGGGGCCGATTTCGAGGGTGTGAGGGGGATCTGGGAGGGAAGCTTCAGAGACGCCCTGTGAAGGCGATTCGAGGGACTCGGGTGGGGGCTTCTCTTGGGGCTGCGACCCCCGAGGCCCGCGCTCTGCGCCCGCCTGCGTTTCGGGGTCCCTGAGGGGGCGGGGCCGCCCGCGCGGCCTGGGACGCCCTGAGGTGAGCCCTGCGCGTCCCGACTCACCGCCGCCCCAAGGCCGCCCGACCTGCCCGCGACTCACCGCCTCGGTCGTCGTCGCCACCACACAGGCCTCCTCAA
The DNA here is from genome assembly GCA_004026885.1 of Lyroderma lyra. Taxonomy (NCBI): domain Eukaryota; kingdom Metazoa; phylum Chordata; class Mammalia; order Chiroptera; family Megadermatidae; genus Lyroderma; species Lyroderma lyra. Next base: position 44,615 of record PVJL010011118.1, read on the forward strand.
GCCACCGCCACCGCCGTCGCCCTCTCCGGCCCTCGAGCTCCCCTCCCTTCTCCTGCACCGACCACCACCGCCGCCGCCGCCGCCGCCACCGCCGCCGTCGCGCTGCGTCACCGCGCTGTGCGTCACCACCCCTGGCCCCGCCCCGACGGGGCCGCCGCGAGTCGATATTAGCAGGCACCGCGGTGACGAACAGCGCGCCCGCCAACGGGCGGCGAGGGCAGCGCGAAGGGCGGGCGGTGAGCGCCGAGGAAGGCGGGATCCTGGTGGCGAGGGGAGCGACGGAGGCTGGACAAGGCCTGGGAGGCCCGCCCCCTGCTCCATGGGATTGGTC
>PVJL010011119.1:0-44816 GCA_004026885.1 Lyroderma lyra
TGCGGAATATAAAACTGAAAGCAAAGAAAAAAAGAAATGAACAAACAAATAACCCATGGACACAATCAATAGTTTAATGTTTATTTGGGGACGAGTGGGTTAGGGAGGGGAGAAAGGGGAGGGGGTGGGAGAGGAAGGGGGGAAGCTAAATATAAGGTGATGGAAAGAGAAGTCACATTAGGTGGTGAACTTATTATACGACAAGCTGACAATGCACTGTAGAATTGTATGCCTGAGACCTATGTAATCCTTGCTAACAGATGTCACCCCAATAAGTCTAACAATAAAAATGAATTAAAAAAAAAAACAATAAATAAACAAACCATATATGCAAAAAAAAATTCATGACCCAAAAGTTTAATACTATGAAAAGTTTAAAGTAAACTAAAGTGAAGAAAAATATATTTCAACAAACTGTTAATTATTTAATTCTTATGGAGTGGTTAAAATATGCTAAATTATTTATGGAATCATTTACTTAAAAGATAGGATTCAAGGATTAGCATATTTGTTTCCATGTTAAATAATGATGTTTGAAGAATTCACAAGGAAATACTAACAATCTTAAATTTTCAGAGTTTATTTCCCTCTCTCTTTCTCCTCCCATTCTAGTTGACCACTGAAAAACACACATACTATCTGACTGCAGACTCTCCCAATATATTGGAGGAATGGATTAAAGTGTTACAGAATGTTCTTCGAGTTCAAGCTGCTAACCCACTTTTCCTGCAGCCTGAGGGCAAACCAGCAGTGAAGGGACTGCTCACTAAGGTAGGAACTTTATGTGTGCCACAGTGTCCCAGGCAATGGAACTAGCCCTAGTCCTACACATCATGAAACATGGGTGTCAGAGAATATGAATATTTATATTATCTTGGGGTGTTTTACATATGATACCAAACACCAAAACCATAAAGAAGAAAAATGACAAATGTAGCTACTATCCACAAAAATGTAAATGTTCTTACTCTCAAGCAGAATTTTTAAAAGATGGATGATAAGGTTTGAAAAGGTATTTGAAGCATCTGAAAAACAAGCTTTTTAATCAATAATTAAAGGATAAATACCAATGAGGAAGAAGAACACAGGACACAAAGGGAGAGTAGAGCTAGTAGAGGTAAGAAGAAACACAAATGATCAATAAGCATATGGAAAGACGTTTAACTGCCACTAATAATTCTTAAAAAGCACAACTTGAAATAGTAGATATTTTTAAAAATCTGGTCAAAGGGGGGACATTTTTTAACATTATGGAATACAGTATTGACTGACACAAATTAAGAAATCTGCTAGTGAGAGAATTACTCTAGAAGGCAATTTGGCAATGTCTTTGCCACACTGTTTACTCAGTAGATAATTTTGAAAGCACAAATGAATGAATGAATATTAAATGTTTTAAACGTATATATACATACTCTTTGATCCAGTAATCTCAGCCCAAGAAATTTATGCGTAGGAAATGGTCTTAATTTGCAAAGATTTAAGTATAAGGATGTTCATCACAGCATGGTTTATTTTTTCTTCATGTTTTAAAAAAAGAAATACATTAATAAATAGCATACACTGAAATACAGAACTTAAGTGTAGAGTTTGATGAGTTTTGACAGATATTTATTGTCACTCTGTCAAGATATAGAACATTGGGGAGTTCCCTGATGGTGTAGTGGCTTAAGGCTTCGGCGCTGGCGCTGTCAACGCTGCGGCCCGGGTTCAATTCCCAGCCAGGGAACTACCCACATACCAAAAAGCAAAAAAAAAAAAAAAAGATATAAAATGTTTTCATTACTCCAGAAAGATAACTTGCGTGGCATAGTTTATAATAAAAATTTGGATCAACTTAGATGTAGAGGGGGGACTAGCCTAAATAAATATTTACATGGTCAGATAATGCTTTACTATTGCAGTCATTTTAGATGTTTTAAAACAATATTTAATGTTATAGAAATATGATGCATTATTGGATCGCAAAACAAGTAGAGTTCAGTTAAAGCATAACTTGTTAAATGAATTCATAAAAAAAGTCTGAATGATCAATTTACTAAGGTATCTTGAATATCTCTGTGTGATTTAATTTTTTTTTGCTAGTTTTGTTTTATTATTTAGAATGAGTATTGACTTATGCTAAGATAAATGTTATTTTTAAAATTTAAAAGTCCAATTGGTTTTGACAGATATGTACTGCTACTTTTAGAGAATACAATAAAATATTTATACACAAAATATTACACACAAAAATAACCTCTACACAATCACTCATCACTCATGTGTTTTGTTTATGTAAGAGGTGAAAAATTTAGATGTTGATGGGCCATTATGCCACCATGTAATCTATACTTAATATGGGAATGTGGGTGGATGCTATTCAGTACTATTTTTTATTCAGTAATATCTATAAAGACTAAACTAGCTATTCCAAAAGTAAGAGAAAAAATTCACCAATACATTTAACAAAAAATGAGCTATTTCTTTTTCCAAAATATTACATTACCACAAAAATGTTTTTTCAGTTACTAATGGGTTAGAGAACTCCCTGGTACAGTGCAAACATATATTTACCAATGAATACAGTGCTACTTTAAATCACATTCTTCTTATAATTCACAATGACTAGTCATCCCTCTTTTTTAAGGACCATGGATATCAAACCCTCAGAGTGTGATATTATCTCATGGCCAAGAGTTTGTTATTTTTCCCACAATTGTTTGTTTGCTTGCTTGTTTTTACTTTTATCATCATGGCTTATTAATTTCTGCTAATACTACATTTCTGCTATTTCCTGCTTCCCATTTGACAATTGCATTTTAACTGAGTTTAAGTTGATGTGATTATCAGATGACTAAACCATTAGGGTTTACAGACAGGATGCTTATTAGGTTTGCTTCCTACCATTTGTGAAGCCTTGTCCACCCTCAGAGCCTTAGAAGAGAAAAACGTCCCTTGTTATTCTGAGTGGCTTGTTCTAAGCTCAAGTTCAGGCTACAATTTGAGATGCTGTGGAACAGCTTTAAAGGGGAGGAGGTTTTCCCCCCAAGTTGTCACATTGTTATTATTAAATACAGAAATATATAGGTAGACATTAAGAACTTGACTAATTTGATTCTGGATATTCACTCTTGCAACTTCTAGTTTACTGCTTAGGAAGAACATTTTCTATATAAGAATTCATTTATTTAAAAAATGGAAATTTATCAGGGAGTTACCACATGCCAGGCAGTGGGCTGAAAGTTACTAAAATGTGGGGAGGCACAGTGGGAGGGCTGGACTGGCAGCAAGGTGGGGCACTGAGTGAGATAAAATCTGATGTGCTCAGTTTCCTTGCTGAAGATTACTTCATAAAACAAAGTTATTTACTGAGAGGGGCGAAGGATAGATGGTAATCATTCAGAAAAGTAGGGTACAGTACCCACGGAAAAATAGCATTGATGATGTTGCTAAGGGCCCATCTGACGATAGTGATTTGAGTTCTAAATGGTTGTTTTTCTATAATGTTTTCAGGTGCCCAGAAAAAGGAGCAGATAATTTACATTGTAGTGATGTGAGGATAGTGATTTTTTTCCCCTAACATTTTATTATGTAAAATTTCAAATATGCAGAAAAATCAGAAGAATTTAAAGTGAATACCCATATTCTACCACCTACAGTCTACAGTTAACATTTTACTTGCTTTACACATATCTATCAAGGTGATGGTTTAAAATCAATGTTTTATGACAGACGTTTTCCAACATATATGAAAGGATAAGGAGTAATAGAATGAACCCTCATATTCATCACAGTCTCAACAGTTATTAATTACTATGGCTGATGTTATTTCATATAACCCCCCTTAACCCTAACCTTCTCTTTCTTCCTACACACTCCACTGGGTTATTTAAAAGCACATGGAGACGAAATTTTGTTGGGTGGATTTGTCAGACACATAGGAATACAACATAATCATAGGCCTTGGAGCAAGGGTTCTTTTGTGATCCAATACCAGATCCAAGGTTGGTGGAGAAGGCAGAGAGACCAGCAGGGAACTGGTAAACTGGAGTAAAATGGAAGGCTCAGGGGTCTCAAAGTTTTCAATGAGGCTAAAGTATTGGAGTGGTGTGAGTGAGGATAGAGGGAGGTGGGAGGAGGCAGAGATCAGAGAGTAGGATGTAAATTTTACAAGTGGAGCAGTTCCCTGTGAAGACAGAAGAACTAGGTGTGGCCCAGGGGATGGATGGAGAAAATGGAGGGACATCAAAGGTGGTGAGAAATGAAGAGAACAGGGAACTGCATTAAAGATGTTGAAAGGCAGTGTAACAAAGAGGCTAGGGCAAAGACTTGGGCAGAAATCCTGGCTCTGACACTCGCCACTGTGTGACCTTGAACACGTTTCTTATAGGCTCTGTGCCTTGGCATCCTCATGTAAAGTGGGGATAATAGTAATTTCACAGGTTGGTGGGAGAATTATATGAATTTTTTAAGCAGGTAAAGTTCTTTAGGATAGTGGCTGGTACATCTTGAACACTTCAAAAATGCTAGTTATTATTATCACAAGAGTTTCACCTTGAAAGTTAGCAAGGCTGGTGGCAGAGTTTGCGGTGGAGAAGGCTACAGGCATGAGCGTATAGGAAAGGAGCCAAGACCATGGGAGCTATGTTTTGTATGATGACAAAGGTTAATTGGAATATGATACTGTTTGTCTTAGAAGTTTCAAACAGAACTGATAGTAAGTAACTTCATTACGGATGCAAGGTAAAATATTATTCTTTCAATATTAGTTTGTCAAAGCCTTGAGATTTGAGATTGCCTTTAAATCTTCATGACGGTTCTTCTAGTGTGATTTCTTCTATTCATGAGTTTTTCAGAATAAGTCAGTTTTAAGAAATCCTAATATCAGATTTACAAATAAAGAGAGACTGTGTTGTTGTTTTTTTATTGTTAGACTGTGTTTTTAAAACAGATTTTACAGTGACTTGGCAAAAGTCTTCATTAATTTGTAGTTCTTTAAAAGTACACATTGTTCTATTTTAAAGATAAATAATTTCAAAACAATGCTCTCTAGAGCCAGATGTCTTATACTCCAGTTTTGATGAGACTCCTCTTTGGAGTTTGTTTAAAAAGAGAAAAAAAAACCACACAACTGCCTAACACAAACTATTTAAAACTTCCAGGATATTTGTCTGTAAATACATGTTTCTAAATTTAATTAAACTGAAACATGTCTTGCCAAATGAAACATTTTTGCTTTTTCTCAAACAGCATTCTAAATGCATTAGACTGTGAGATGGTGGAGTTGTTTGCTTAAACCATAGCTTTGAAAGTCCTGGCTGCGTTTGTGGGTTTAAAGTGAAACATGTGTTTTACTTCTCTGTATGCATAGTGAGGAAGGAAGCATTTATTGAGTAACTACTATTATCCTTTATTTACATTTTCTCCTTTGGTTGTCACAACCACCCAGTGAGGTGTACAGTAATCCCACGTTACTCACAGAGGCTGAGAAGTTGGGTCCGTTGCCAGACTTCCATCTGGTATGCGGTAGAACTGGAATTTAAGCATCGGTCCATTTGACCTCACAATCCAGGCCTTTTCTACTATAGTGACTTGCCCACTGTAAAAAAGCTGTTGATGCAATAGTTTATATTCTTCTCAGTGTATCACTATCAGAACAGTCCATTTAAATGTAAGTCATCGCAAGGGCCCTGCAAAATATGTGTGCCCCTTCCCCAGTGATCCCTGTCCTCGGTTGCTCAGTCTCAAGACACACGGGTGGGCACATGCCACTCAGGACCTTGGAACTTGCTGCTTTCTTGGCCCAGAGTGTTCTTCTCTTAGATGCCTGCGTAGCTCATCTACCTCCTTCAGGGCTTGACTCAATCAGTGTCAGTGAGGCCTTCCTGAGCACCTTAAGTTGTAAAACACACCCCAAGCACATCCTTTTCCGTTCCTTCTTTATTTTTATCTTAATACTTATTGCCATGAGCAAACATGACAAACAAAATGTTGGGCTTTAGTTTTCCTGGACAATGTCTTGGTTCCCAGGTGGTGGGCCCCTCCAGATTAAAGTCCACTCTAACTATGGCAGGAAAGGGTCTATTAGTCTCAAGGCAGGGCTGCCAGAGTAGAGGGATTACAGGACAAGCTCAACCAGACACACGACATTCCAGGTCCGGAGCAATAGGGTTTATCGTATATCTACTCACTGGCGGGAATGGGCTTCTTGGTGTTTCTCTAGGCTCGAGGGTATAGTTTAGACCAACTGGCAAAAAACCTTCAATGCCTACACCTGGGCAGGACTAAGGCAGGGAGGAAGCCACAGGAAGGGTCTTCATAAAGCCCCTAAATGATGAAAAACCTGTAACAATACTCAGTAAAAATTTCGGTAACATGTCTTCCACCAAAAATACATGTAAATGTAAATTCTATGTTCTTGATGAAGGTACATAGCAGACTACTGGTTGAGTTGTCTTGCTCCTCAAAAGGCTGTGTGCTCCTTGAGGAAGGAGACTGTGTCCATATTCCCAGAACCTAGACCAGTCTCTGACTATTCAAAAGTCAAGAGCTAGATTCAAATTCTTTCCCAGTCACTTAACATGGTTCCTGACATATAGGAAGTACTAAATATATGATATTAGCTTTTAATATTATTTCATTATTTTATATAAATTTTTTTGGAGAAGGCATCAAATTTGTTTTGAAGGAATGAATCTTTTACAATTTGGAAATTACTAGAATTTTTAGGTTTTAATCTTCTCATTTTTAATGTAAGGTATTAACCCAGAGAACCACAGTATTATCAGAAATATGGAAATTATGAAATATACTTGTGAAATTGTCATCTTGTTTTATCCATCTTGAATTCTCAATCCCAGGCATAGTATTTGATATATACGAAACATTTATTATATGTCTAATGATGAACACCAAAGCAAAACATGCCATGCTGTATTGTAATAGGTAAATATTAAATAGCATTTAGACAGTCTAGTTGAATATCACTTACACCTTGAGCAAACTGGATACCTACAGCTTCAAATAGAGTATACATGCTGTACTTTAAGGCAGGGATACCCAAGCCCCCGGTCAGTGGCCTGTTAGGAAACAGGCTGAACAGCAGGAGGTGAGCAGTGGCCCAGCAAGCAAAGCTTCATTTGTATTTACAGCCGCTCCTCATTGCTTGCATTACTGCCTGAGCTCCACCTCCTGTCAGATCAATGGCGGTATTAGATTCTCCTAATAGCTCCAACTCTATTGTGAACTACTCATGTGAGGGATCTAGGTTGCGTGTTCCTTATGAGACTCTAATGCCTGATGATCTGAGGTGGATCTGAGGTGGTGATGCTGGTGCTAAGGAGTGGCTACAAATACAGTTTAACATTAGCAGAGAGGTTTGACTGCACAGAGGTTGTAATAAATTAGTTGCTTGGAGACTCATATCAAAACCCTGTGAGTGGTAAGTGACGATTAAGCTGCATCTGGCACTTGAATCATCCCCCAAAACCACCTCCCCCCACCCACCCCTCCACCCCTCAATCCATGGAAAAATTATCTTCCACAAAACTGGTCCCTGGTGCCAAAAAGGTTGGGGACTGCTGCTTTAAGGTATGAAATTTTGAGCTACATTTGTAATTCTTTGAAATATGATTTCAGGTAAAGCATGGCTACTCCAAAAGAGTCTGGTGTACACTTTTAGGAAAAACATTATATTATTTTCGTAGTCAAGAAGATAAGGTATGTATGTATTTTTAATATGCTAATTAGAGGAATTTTTGTTTGTGTGTGTTCATTTTTTTCTATTATTTTTTAGTTACTATTTTTTAGCTAAAACATTAGAATTTTTTATAAGCTTGAAATTTTGGATAAAATCTGTTACTGAGGTAATCATATACCTACAAGGGTCTTGATTCTTAATTAGAAGTCTTTGCAAATTTTAATTAGTGCATTTTTTTCTTAGAAGAGAAAAATCTTCCTCTAATCCACTCCCAGCTATCCATTTCTCATATTTTCCAGGTCTGATAGAGTAGATAGGTTGAATGAAGGGAACAGCAAGCTAAGAAAGAAGACCTGGTGAGGGAAAAGAACCCAGTCCTGTCCCAGGGCCTTAAATCTCTAGATATCACTTATCTATCTACCAATCTTCCTATTCATAGTCTGTTTATTTATTTTTTAATTAATCTCCTGAAGGAACTTGAGTTATTGTCACTTTGAGAGTAAAGTACAGCATAGGAAGTAGAATCGATAATATTGTAATAACTGTATGATGCCAGGTGGGTGCTAGACTCGTCAGGGGGATCACTTCATCAATCATATAAATGTCTAACCACTATGCTGTATACCTGAAACTAATATAAAATAATATTAATGTCAACCGTAATTGAAAAATAAAAAAAGAAAACAAAAAAAATTAAAGAGTTATGCTTTATAAAAAGTAAGAATGAAAAGGAATATGAAAGATTTTAGTAAGAAAAGATTTAGAAAGTGCCTTCCTCACAGTTACTAACATTTACTTTAGTTTCCTTTAGGTCAGATCAAACTGTGGGAAGCTAAAGTTGAAGAGGTTGACAGATCCTGTGATTCAGATGAAGATTATGAAGCCAGTGGGCGAAGTCTGTTATCCACACATTATACCATTGTGATCCATCCCAAAGACCAAGGTCCAACTTACCTCCTAATCGGATCCAAGCATGAAAAGGTACATAAGGACTTATTGGTTGATTTAGAATGATGTAGATTAATGTTATTGAGTACTGGTAATAATTTTCAAGTCATTTTTTATGGAAACATGGAAGAAAACTTTGCTGAAGACTTTCAGCTCTATTTTCAGAGATTCTTTTTATATCTCTGGAAATGGGTCCTGTTCAGATGTATCATTTTTCAATCCTACTGATAAAAGTGATTTCAAGGCTGAAATTAGTTCATGAAGGTGTAGGACAAAAGGATCTTTTGTTCAAGATGTGGATCTCTCAGACTGAATTTTTTTAGGGTGAATCTAAAGCCTCTACCTTAATTTTTTACTCATTTTCAACAAAATTTCTATTCAAATAAAATTGAAAAGTATATTGTATGTATATGTAGTTATATATAAAAATGCAAAAGTAAATGTAATGTAAAATAAAAATATATAAATTAATTTGTGGTAACAAAGGCATCACAAATTAATGGGGAAGTAATGCGTTATTGAATACATAGTATTGTGTGTCATAAATTGAGGAAATTGGCTATTTAGGAAAATATTAGTTTAGTTTGTCATCTCACACATATAGCAAAATAATTTCCAGATGAGTTTAAAGAGTTAAACGAAATGATTTTTTAAAGTGCCTTTATCTGATCTCTGAATAGAAAATACTTTGTAAAAAAAAAAGAAATGTAAGAAGTCACAGTAGAAATGGTTGATAGATTTGCCTACAAAAAATGAAATGCTTCTTTATATCAAATAAAATAATAAACATAACTAAAAGGATAATATAAAAATAAAACATTTCATGGATGGCTACTGTATCTTTAACAAATAAATACTTTTATAAAGTATTCCCTCTTGTTTAAGGCTGAATAATATTCCATTGTATGTATATACCACTTTTGTTTATCCATTCATTTATTAATGGACATTTAGGTTGCTTCTATGTTTCGGCTATTGCAAATAATGTTGCAATAAGTATGAGAGTGCCTATATCTCTTTGAAATTCTGATTTCAATTCCTTTGGATATATATATCCAGAAGTAGAATTGCTGGATTATAGTAGTTCAGTTTTTAGTTTTTTGAGGACCCTCCATACTGTTTTCAATAGTGGCTGCACCAATTTACATTACCACTAACTGTACAAGGGTTCCCTTTTTGCAACATCTTCACCAGCGTTTATCTTTTGCTTTTTTTGATAAAAGTCATTCTAGTGGGTGTGAGGTGATACTTTATTATGGTTTTATTATGTCCCTGATGATTAGTGATGTTGAACACCCTTTCATATATTTCTTGGCCATTTGTATGTCTTCTTTAGAGAAATGTCTATTCAATTCCTTTGCTCATTTTTAATTGGATTATTTCTTTTTTACTATTGAGTTGTAAGAGTTCCTTATATATTTTAGGGATATTAACCCTTTATTGAATAAATGGTTTGCAGATGTTTGTTCCCATTTTATAAATTGCCTTTTCATTTCATTGATTGTTTCCTTTGTTGTGCAACAGCTTTTTAGTTTGATGTAATCCCACTTGTCTATTTTTGTTTTGTTCCCTGTGCTTTTGATGTCATATCTAAGAAATCATTGCTAAGGTTAACGTCCAGAAGCTTTGTCTTTATGTTTTCTTCTAGGAATTCATGGCTTTACGTTTTATGTTTAAGTCTTGATTTCATTTTGAGTTGATTTTTGTGTATGGTGTAAGGTAAAGGTTCAATTTCATTCTTTTGCTTCTGGATATCCAGTTTTCTCAACACTGTTTATTGAAGAGCCTATCATTTCCCTGCAGTGTATTCTTGGCACCTTCGTCAAAGATCATTTGACCATATATTCAGGGGTTTATTTCTGGGCTCTCTTGTTCTGTTCCATTAGCTTATGTGTCTGTTTTTATACCATCACCATATGGTTTGATTACTACAGCTTTGTAACATACTTTGAATAAGGAAGTATGATGTTCTAGCTTTGGGTTTTTTTGCTCAAAATTATTTGATTATATGGGGTCTTTGGTGGTTTCATAGGAATTTTATGTTGTTTTTTCTGTTCCTGTAAAAAATGCCATTGGGATTTTGAGAGGGATTGCATTAAATCTGTAGATGCTTTGGATAGAATGGACATTTTAACAACATTTACTCTTCCAATCCATGAACACTGATGTCTTTCCATTTATTTGTGTCTGCTTTAATTTCTTTCATCAGTGTTTTATAGTTTTTGGTGTTCAAGTCTTTCACCTCCTTGGTTAAGTGTATTCTTCAGTATTTTATTCTTTTTGATGCTATTGTAAATGCAGTTATTTTTTAAATTTCATTTTTAGATAACTCGTTAGTGTATAGAAATGCAACTTCCTTATGTACTTTGATTTTGTATCCTGCAACTCTGCTTTTATTAGTTCTAACAGCGTGTTTGTGGACTTTAGGGTTTTTTGCATATAAGATCATATCCTCTGCAAACAGAGATAATTTTACTTGTTCCTGTCTAAGTTGGATGCCTTTCACTTCTTTTTCTTGTCCTTTTGCTCTGGCTATGTTGTGCTATGTTAAATAGAAGTGGCAGGAGTAGACATCTTTGTCTTGTTCCAGATCTTAGAGGAAAAGCTTTCAGTTTTTCCACATTGAGTATGGTGGTTGCTGTAGGCTTTTCTTATATTGTCTTTATTGTATTAAATTAAATTTGTTCTTGGTATTATTTTCTTTAAATTTTTCTGGATTTCCTAAGTATTTTGTATGTGTTATTTGTATGTATTGGGAGTTATTTGTATGTATTGATAGAATTTGTGGTATTTCTTAAAGGAATATTAACTGGTTGTATTTATTCTAGTCTCTTAACATCACATTACTTTCCTCAATTTTATCGTGCTTTTCTAAGAAACATCTATAGAAAGTAATAAAAATACGATATTATGAACTCAATTTAAGTGAGTCTGCTTCATGGTAACTGACTAAGTGGCTATTAGTTATTATTTAAAAATTAAAGAGTTCTCTTTTTAGTGTCAAAGTTTTCTACTGTTTATGCAAGTTGTTTTTTTAATTCATCAAAATTATATCTTGGTTAATATTTCTATTAATATGTTTTGATTTTAAGGACACTTGGCTTTATCATCTGACTGTTGCAGCTGGAAGTAACAGTGTAAATGTTGGATCTGAATTTGAGCAACTGGTTTGCAAATTACTAAATATTGAAGGGGAACCTTGTAAGTTCATAAAAATACAAGACTTTATGGTTTATGAAACAGACCCTTGCACTCTTAGCTTTATAGAGTTTTCACTTTGTGGGTTCCTCTTTCTCTACAACGTACCCACCTTTTCACTACCTTTGCTTGTCATGGGCCAGGATTCTCATTGTGGTTCTTAGGCTCCAGGGACACTGTCATTCCAAGATGTGCCATGTTCTGTGACACCTCTGCCTTTGCTCACATTCCTCCTCTGCCTGAAATGCCTTCCTTCCTTCACATTCCTCAGCAACCTGGTAAAACTCCTACCTACCTTAGGAGCTCTCCCAGCCAGCCCACTCCAACTCAGCACCTGACTCATAAAAGGTACTTAATAAATGTTAAAAATTATGTCCCAATGTACTTTGTAATTTGACTCTTTTATGGCACTGACATTTATTGCTTTGCATTGAAATTTTCATTTTTTATGACTAAGGTTTCCCCATTGAGAGTCTAGATTCTATGTTATGCTTTACTTAATTATAGAGGTCACACTATATTTTTAGTATTCAGCACAGGAATTTAATAAATGTTGATTTTAGGAATGTAATCAAGTTCCTCTTTATCATTCTTTCTCCTCCTACTGTGACTTCTCCTTTCTAGATCTTTCTCCAGCTCCTTTTCATGTTTAGTCATCCCCTACCTGAGTCACCAATCTTTAGCACATTTAAGCAACATAGCAATGCCCTGTTAGATTCTTTTCAGCTAAGAATATTAGGACCAGACTCTTTTAGATTTAATTTTCCCAAAACAGAAACATGAGAATCCCAATGGCCTGGAAAATTTAATAAAATAATGTTGCCAAAGGTTTTTTTATGACCTTTATGACAAAGTTGTGAGCTATTCCTGAATGAGCTAATTTCAAAAGGGCTAATAAAAGGGAGGCCAAAAGAAGTGATTCTGTTTTCTATTCATATTTTATTCTGTATTTAGCCTCTCAGATATGGAGACACCCTATGTTGTGTCACAGCAAGGAAGGAATCATTTCCCCTCTGACAACACTACCTTCTGAAGCTCTACAGACAGAGGCTATTAAATTATTTAAGGTAAACTTTTATATGGAGTTATATGTTGTTAAAATTTTTTAATTGGAAAAAATAAAAATAAATTATTTATAAAGGTTATAAAGTTTTACTCTTTCCAAGAAATTTCAAAAAGTGATTATTATTATGATTATTATTAAGAAAATTCACTGCAATAAAATTAGGTGAATTTAATTTGCTTTTTGAGTGTGGATTTGGGATTTATTGAAATAAACTATGTATGATTTGAGCAACATGAAACAATATCAGAAGAGCCATTTTCCCCATCAACCTCTCAAGTGGAGGGACATCACACATCACACCTGCCTCAGTGTTAACAGAGGGTTCAACACACTTCTTCTTTTCCAATGCTACCTTCAAATTCTTATCATGAAACTTCTGTTAGAAATCCCTGAGCACCTGAAACTTGTCATTCAACTGTAACACTTTTTATCCCCCATCTCTGTCATCAGTCAGCTTCTGGTAATTTCACATTTCTTTAAGGATTTTACATCCCAACTCATATCCTTTCTCTCGACCTCAAATCTTGCCATTATGCTGAATGGCTTTATTACTGCTTGGCACACCAATGCCACAGTCTTGTGATTCCTGACCTTACTGCCAGTAAGTGTCACCTCTAGTATTCTTCATTTTCCCATTCACCATGTCCAAACCCTGACCTCGCCAATCCTTAAAAGAACACCATCTCTAAATGTTTAAATTCTAATGTCTCTTTCTTTAACCATATCCTTTTAGCCTACAAGCTTATTTTCTAACTTTTCATTTTTTCATCTTCACTAAGACCTTTGTTTTGAGCCATTTATTTATTTTTATTTTTTGGAGATCAAGAGAGAGCATGATAACTTCCTCTTGGCTTTCTTCCTTCTTTATCCAGTCTAGATTACTTTCATTAATACTCATAGTTCCTTGAGAGCCAAAATTCCATGCATTCTTCATCCAAGCCCCAACCTAGATTAATGCTGCTATCTTGTCTGCTGCTATGGCAATCACATCTGTGCTGCTAGAGAACAGTAAACAATCCTGTGCCAGTATAAATCTGTGGTCCTCATTCCTCAGCACCGACTGTCTCTCCTTTTGCTTGTCTTTGATCACATTCACCCTAAAACTTGCTACTCAGTAGTGTTCCTCACAACAAACTTTCTTTTTACTTCATTGAGAAAATTGGAAGACATCAGGCATGAACACCTCAAATCTCTCTCCCCAACAGACATTATTTCATCTTTTTCTCCTCCATCCCTCTAGTCTCTGAATACAGTGTACCATCTATGGATTCAGGTCTCGACTCCACACCAGGACCTTGTCTTTCTTTTGACTTTTTCTTGCCTATATTCCTCCCATCTCAAAAAATTATCAGTTTATTACATAAGCTTAAGGAATTATTGTTAATTTGGAGGGTATGATGTGATGTCATGGTTATGGAAAAAATATTTATCAATTGGAGATTTATAGTGAAGTATTTATTGGTAAAATAACATGCTAACATTAAAATACTCTAAAAAATAGAATGGGGGTTTAATGAAAAACGTCTAGCAAAATGCTAATTGTTGACACTTGATGAGTACATAAGTGATCATTATACTATTCTCTCTACTTTTTGTGTTTTAAAATTACCATAATGGAACATTTTTAAAAACCCACCTGTAGAATACACAAATACTGAAAGCAAGAAAGACTCTCTACAAATATATTTAAAAATCTGGATAAAGTAATCAACTCTATAACAAAATATAAATGGCCAAAATTGATTCCACGAGACAATGAAAATTTAAATAGAGAATTTACTAAACTTTATAAGTATAGATAGTTTCAATTCTGTTTAAACTATTATGAGGCATAGAAAAAGAAGGAAGTTTTCCAAATTCTGTTTTTTTCTTTTACTTTTTATTTTGGAAAATTTCAAACATATATAAGAGTAGAGAAAAATATTATGAGGACCATGGTACTCATCACCCAGCTCCACAGTCACCAACATGTGGTCACTTTTGTTTTATTCTCCCCATTCCCACTGCTTCCCAACATTGGATTATTTTGAAGCAATTTTCAATCATCATATCACCAGATTCTTTTTGTGAAATGAGTATCACTTTGAGACCAAACCCCAGAAATGGTTGTGCAAAACACAGCATTTCATGCAAAACTTAATATTAGTAAACAGAATCCAGCATCATATTATAAGAATACTAAATAGTGACTAAAGGAGATTTATTTCAGGAAGTCAAGGATGGCTAAATATTAGGGTATCTATTACTGTTAATTTTTATTAAGTAGACAATCATTTCTCTAGATGCTGAAAAGGCACTTGACAAATTTTAACTTTCATAAAATAGTGATGGATACTTTCTTAACATGATCAAATTTAATGATGAGAATCTTTTTTTATTAAGTATTTCATGTAACGCTTGGGCAGCAATGCTTTAGTTAAGAGAGTAAATTTATTTTATTATATTCTGTCCTCAGAAGTGATAAAGACTACTTACCATAAAACAACACAATAATTAAAGCCAACCATTGGTTTTTATAAACACTTCCCTTTAATCTTCCTTAATAGATATTATATTTACTTAATCAAATTTTAAATCCATTTATTCATTAAACATTTACTGTCACTTTATGCTGTGTGCAGAATACAAAGATATATAAAACATAGTCTCTGTCTTTATGAAGTTTATAGTCTGGTGGACAAGACTTAATTAATGTTCCACATACCTTTAAAATGAACACAATTTCTGTTCTTGGGTGGAGTTTTCTATAAATGTCAATTAGGTCAAGGCGGTTGATAGTGTTGTTCAAGTTTTCTCAATCCTTACTGATTTTATATCTATTTGTTCTCTCAATTATTGAGAGAGTGGTATTGAAATCTTCCACTGTAATTGTGCATTTGTCTATTTCTTTCTGTAGTCCTATCAGTTTTTGCTCCATAAATTTTGAAGCTCTGTTATTAAGTACATAATTGTTTAATATTATTATGTCCTCTAGATGAACTGACCCCTTTATTATTATAAAATGACCCTCTTTATCTCTGGCAGAGTTCCTTGCTCTGAAATCTACTTTTTCTGATATTAATGTATCTACTCTAGACCTCTTTTGATTAGTGTTATCATAATATATTTCTATCCTTTTGTTTTTATTTCTATCCTTTTAAACAAAAACTATTGCTAAGAAAAAAATCTATATAATTTATGCAGAATAAGTGTAATCATTTCTCACCTTGAGTATATTCTTTTATTATTTTTTTTGCCTAATTCAGACCTGCCAGCTTTTTATAAATGCTGCAGTTGACTCCCCTGCAATTGATTACCATGTATCTTTAGCCCAGAGTGCTTTGCAAATCTGTCTGACACATCCTGAGCTGCAAAATGAAATTTACTGTCAGCTCATTAAGCAGACAAGACGGAGACAGCCACAGAATCAACCAGGACCATTGCAGGTATATAATGATACATATACATGCAATTTAAAATGATGTTGTTGTCCTAATTGTAAGAATGATGCATATTCAATATAGACACTTGGAAAATACAAAAAGTATGAAAAGGAAAAATAGCTGTAATATTTTGATGTATATCCTTTCAGTTTATTTATATATTTATGTTTTTATATGTTTGTATAGAAATGTGCGTGTATATATTCATACACTTTCACAGCTTTTCACATTACTAGGGTTACAGTGTGCATACTGATTTTTTAAAACTATAGAACATGATTATTTTCTCTATATTCTTCGACATTCCTCAAAATATTAATGATTGCATTAATATCAATTACCATACATTTAGGTTTATTTTTCCTATAATAAATACCTCTAAGTAGACATCTTTGCACATAAATCTTGTGTACAAGTCCAGTGAATTGTTTTGAATCCATCTGTAGAATTTCCCTATATCTTCAACAATATTCAGTATAATTCTTCTTTTAAATTCTTTCCAGGTAAAAATTGTATTTCACTATTGATTTAGGATGCATTTCTTTAATCATTAGTGCAGTTGAGTATATTTTTCAGGTGGTTTTTAGTCAGTTATGTTTACTCTTCAATGAATGCCTATTTTTGTCTTTGCTGTTGACTCCTGTAAATTTCTTACCCTAGCATATAGAAACCTCAAGTGCAGATCCAGGTTTTATGAGACTCAATGCTTATACTATTTAAGCTTATAAGATTAATATTTTGTACTTTTTAAGAGAAAGAGTACAAAATATGTTACTTTTACACATTTTAAAAGAACATGTGATTATGTGAACACAGTTGATGGGGCTTCTTCCAGGGCCTTGGAGGGGACCTGTGCATGAGAGGGGTTCTGAAGTTTAAGCATCACTTCATCATGGCCCTTCATAATCAGGCTCCATTGGCCTCCTCTTTCCCAACTCATTTTATGCATCCCACCTCCAACATTCAGTGAAAGGATAAACACTCCTCATTCTTCAAACACACCTTTGCATTATCCTCCACCTTGCATCTGACATTATTCCTGTTACCTGGATCCCTCTTTTTTACTTCCCACCTGTAGACTTTATAGTCCAGCCCAAGCAACAGCTCTCCTGTGAATTCTTCCCTGACTCCTACAGCAATTAGTCATTCCTTCCATGAGTTATACTTTTAAAAAATTATTACATGGTTTTAACCATATTGTATTATAAATTACTGCATAAGTATATAATGTCTTCCCTACACTATACGTAACTCAAAAGCAGGGACAGTGCTTTTTCTCTCCTCCTTTTTAATATAAAATTTTAAAAAGTATTGAAGCTATACTTGCTTAATTAAAAAAACTAAAGTAGGAAAATGAATACAAAACAGAGAAAAGGAAAAGTAAAAATCACATTACCTAAATAATATCTCTTGTATTTGCATACTTGCCCATGTATGTATGTGTGGTTGTTTTGGAATACATTAATTTTTTACTATTTTTCGATCTGTCCATTCTCAAAGCCATTACTTATAATTCAATGAATGAGTAAATATATAAGTGAGCAAAAAAGGAGCAATATCCCTAAGTCTTTGAGTGTGATGTCAAAAAGGACTACCGTATCTACACATCTTTTGGTACCTCAGTTGTAGACAACAGCATCCATAACCAGATGGATTATGCATCTGACCCAAGGCGGATTTTCTGTTTTATCCTTGCTCACTAAGTAGTTAATGTATATGTGGACAGAGCAAAAACAGTCTGGGGCTGGGAAAGACTGACATCCCCTCACTCTCCCAGCCTCTGTCAGTCACACTGGTTTTGATGTGGGTCTCTGACTGCCCTGTGGTATCTAACCTGTGCTGCTTTCCTTTACCCAGGCCTGGCAGCTCTTGGCACTCTGTGTCGGGCTCTTCCTTCCTCATCATCCTTTCCTGTGGCTCCTCAGGCTCCACCTAAAGAGGAATGCAGATTCCAGGTGTGCAGAAAAGTGGCCAGCTCAACCACTTATGTGACCTCTGAGTCTACAATAAATTATAAGTATTTAGTAACCTGCTAGGTACATTTGTGAAAGAATGTGTGAAACAAATGTTGGCACAGAAAACCTTTGGTTATCATTTATGTGAAGCATGGAAAACATTTCCTTTGTTATGTTAAATCTCTTATGGAAGATTGCTGTGAAAGCTTAAAATGTGACAAAGAGTAGTCTTAAGTGAAAAGTCTATGTACAATTCAAGAATGAATGACTTATAACAGCAACTTTTGTTTCCTTAGTTTTCCCTTTTACTGTTTTTCTCCACATTGAATCCTTTTATGTGGAAAACTTCCCTGATGGTCTTACCTTTTTTTATACTTGTGTGTATCTAAATTACTTCAGAATTACTTTTATTCCCCTGAAAAGTACATTTAAAATACATCTGTCTGAATGGCTTTCTTACATTGGGATCCAGCCAAAGGTTATTAGGGTCATTTTGTCCAAGAAATTTATGTTAGGTTAATTATATAGACTCTGAGATTAAAACAAATAAATAAACAAAATTAAATAAAAAACAACTTTAAAGCAGTAGGAAAATATTTTGTATTTTATAATGTATTTTGGGGACTCTGTGATCAGGGTCATGTGATTTCAGTTGTAAGCACTGACAAATCACCCAAAGGATGTGACATTTTAAAGTCTGCCTAGAAGATACTTGAATACAAATATATTTTGAGGTATTATCAATTTTCTTTTATTAATAGAATAAAAATCGTGTGTGTGTGTGTGTGTGTGTGTGTGTGTAAAACAAATCAGGTTTTGCTTAAGTCTTAACATTTTCAAGGCATGCATGTTTTATAGGAGAAGGAAGGAAAAAATATTTTTATTTTTGTTTGAAGATATTTTGTTAACTCGTTTAGCACTCAAGCACTAACCTCCAAGTTCTTCAGAAGAGAACTCTGCTACATTTTGTGTTTCCTACGTTATCCTGTATTATTCTGGATATATATTATTCTGAAATACATATAATTATACAGTTATTTTCTTTATATTGATATAATTATATATTGACTATGTGATGACTGATAATTTAAAATCTATCTTGTGACTATAATAAAGGTAAAGAATGCTTTGTAGAGAAGTTTGATTCTGTCAGTGGCAAAAGTAAAAACACTAGAACTAACGAACTAATGGCATTGACTTAAGCAAATCAAGCAGCATGGGTGTGTTCTCCATCCAAGGCACTGCCTGCATAAGGATAGGAAGATCACTAAAGCATAGTTCCTGTCATCACTGTGAGGGGATGCATGCCTCAAGAGCCAGTAATATAAGGAAAATGCCCTGAAGTATGAATATCAGGAGTGTATTAGGGGTAGTTTTTTTTTTTTTTTCTAAGAGTCCTTATCTTTTAGAGATTTCTTTCATTTGAGTTTCCCCAGAAGCAGTTCCTGAGACAAGGACTTGAATGGAAGTAGTTTATTTGGGAAGTACAGCAGTAAACACCAGTAGAAGGGTAGTAGTATGGGCTGAATTGGGTCACCCCTTACTCCCCCAAAAAAGAAACTATAATTTGAGAAAGTTACAGAAGTTTAATATTAGCATTCAAAAAGAATTCCTATTAATATCAAAATTATCATAACACATTGTAGTAACATACACCAAAGAAAGCTTTCTTAATGATTATATATACATATATTCAAGGTAGTCTTAATTAAATTGATTCTTAGACTTTATCTTAAATTTTGTATTATAGGACGGAATTTGGAAAATATGCCATTTACTGCCAGCGATGTGTAGAAAGAACGCAACAAAATGGAGATCGAGAAGCAAGACCCTCAAGAATGGAAATTCTTTCGACCCTTCTTCGAAATCCTTATCATCATTCTTTGCCCTTCAGTATCCCTGTGCACTTCATGAATGGGATATATCAGGTAGGTTAGACTTTCTACTCTGAAGACAACATGTTTAGCCTAGAGTCACATGTGTAACCTCTGGGCAACAGGGAAGTGAGACTGTCTACTACCTTTGTGAGCAGCTGACAGTAATAAACGTGCAAATACATTAGATCTTTTATCAGAACACCTGAGTTTTGAAACAATTTTGCTAAAAAGGATTCACACTAAAAACAAGTTCATATTGAACCAATTAAGGGAGGAGTTACACTGCCATTACAATGCAGATGGAGAAAAACAAAAGTGTGTTGTTTTGAGGCCACAAGTGCACCTTCTAGGTGAGGAAATAATTACTAAATTTGGGTGTGTACAAGTTCAGTCTCTTTAAAATTTCCAAATCTTAGAACTTGTCTGGGAAAACGTACCCAGGCCCTCCTAACTCTCAGATCTAGACACTCACTTATTAACTAAAGCAAGTATGTTCCAAAGTTACCAATTGGTCTTTGTAACTATAAGCCTTTTATCATAGAATTCAGGTACTTAACTGCATATTAAAGAAACAAGCATTAAATGTATAAAAGTTCATTTATTTAAGTGCATTTCTTGTTTATTTTTGTGTGTGTGCTTAAAGATTACATATTGTACTGTAGTTTTTGGTTTGCTTTTAATGGGTAGGCAAGATGTTTACAGCTGTCAAATGATCTTATTTTGAATTCATGTCAGTTGTCTGTAGCCAAGATTTCTGAATTCTTACAGCAAGCTAGTGACTAAGATGGCATTAATTTTCTCCTGTGGCACTTTGGGGAAAAAAAGTGTTAAAGGACCTACATAAATACACGAGTATGTCCTATTCCCCCTACCCTGAAGTTGGAAATTTACATACTTTTTTTATCAAGACTATGTAAATTTCAAACTTTATTATTTGTTATTTTTCTTTAGGTAGTTGGCTTTGATGCATCCACCACAGTGGAAGAATTTTTGAACACTTTGAACCAGGATACAGGAATGAGGAAGCCAGCACAGTCGGGCTTTGCATTGTTCACTGATGATCCTTCTGGCAGAGATTTAGAACATTGTCTTCAAGGAAACATCAAGGTAAAACCAAGTCCTTTCAGGGAGGCACACCCAACAAATAGCAAACAAACTACTCTGCTGTTTGCAACAAGTTTAGTTCAGGAGTTTTCAAAATATTTAAGCAATCTCATCTTCACAATAAAAAAAACTTGCCGGACTTCATCGAAGCCATAGAATTCTTAATATACAATCTGCACACACATACACTCCATGTTAAAGAAAGAAAAAGAGTTAATAATAGTAAGAATACACTGAATATTAGGGTAATAAGGGTGGAGGAGTGGAAGATATAATAAAATGGCTTTCCAATTTATTCATTCACTCAGCAATATTTATTGAACGCTATTTATTGTGTCCCAGGAGCTGAATAAGACCCTATGGGGAATACAAAGAAGGATCAGAAATAGTCCCTGCCCACAGGCAACTTATAATTTACTTAGGGAGGATCAGCTTTATACATTAATAACCTTAAATGAGAGTTGAAAGTGACAAATGTTTTAAGAGTGCTATGAACATTCCATAGAGGGAGAGATTAAGTTCAGCATTGGAAGTTAGGGGATCAGAACAGGACTTTGAAGGATGAGTAGAAAATGGGCCCGTGGATATAAAGAAGGGATTCCAGACATAAGGAAAATCATGAGCCAACACAGAAAATGGGATGATTTTTAAACAATCTTCTCTAGGTTATAGTAAAATAACTTAAATAAAGTTTCTAGGGAATGCAACAATTTAAAAATGTAGAATTAAACAACCATAAGGAACCTTACAGAAACAAACAATTTTGCAAATAAGGAAACTGAGGCCCAGATCGGAAAATAATTTACCCCAAATCAAACAGCTAGAGCTGGGTCTGGACCCTCTCCTTACTTGATGCGGTACTTGATTGCTCTTGGGATGAAGCGCCTAGTTACGAGATGAAGGCACTTTTACAACGTGGAGATAAAAGAATTGGGTCAGAGTAAGGAAAGAACTAGATTTATAAGGAATAGCTCTCAAGCTTAGACCATATGTAACATCAGTAACTCCCAAGCCTAGCTCCACTTGCAAAACAACCAGTTGGGGCGCCATTCTACAGAATACTGTTAATATTCAGACTTAGTTCATTTGCCATGTTAGTAGTTTCTCCCCACACTCCTTGGCCTGTTCGTTCCACTGCATATTGAAAAATCTAGATAAATGAAAGTCTTCTTTCTCCTCAGCTTCAGTATATCCTGTTCAGTTCAACAAATCGAAACATAAATTTTTGAGGCAGGTATTTCTGGAGCACTAGTATTAATAATTAGTCAAGAAAATAAGCTAGTATTTTTGGCTGACTTGAACTGAGTAAATATTGGGCTTTTGTAAATGACTACTTACCATGTATTTTGGAAAACTTTTACTTATAAATCTGTAAATTATCAGTTATGTAAACAAACAGTTATTTGGTTCCTGAAGGATTTTTGTTTTTTCCCAAAGAGGTTTAAGGTTTTATTCCAGGTTTCTTTGTATGACTTCCATTATTTCAATCTTTATATACTCAGAAGGTAGAAAATTTGCTTCTTCAGTGACTACATCATGAAAAAATTCCTGGAATCCTCTTGTTTTCAGCCTCATGTAGTCCTTCATTAAGATTTCTTTTTCAGTAAAAAAATGTACCGCATCCTCCAAAGTTAACGTGTACCCAAAAGGATCAGGGGACCAAAGAGCAATTTATGATTAAACCTGAAACTCAGAGCTGCACAGAAGCTTAAACCAAAAAGCTTCAATACATTTGGTTTGATGACAATGCTTGAAAATGTTCAGTATATAAACATGCTTTGTTACCAAAATACACCAATTTGAAAATATTATACATCTCCATTTTTCACTTTCTTTCTAGATTTGTGACATTATTTCTAAGTGGGAACAGGCTTCCAAAGAACAGCAGCCTGGGAAATGGGAAGGTACGAGAACTGTTCGTCTAACTTATAAAAACAGGTGTGTAATACCATCGCCAAATGCCGAAGTAGGAGTAAACACTTATTCAGGTCGTGCACCGACAATTAATTTAATTTCCTACTGAATACCTTAAAAGTTATATGTATTTGTACATTTGTTTTTCTATAAATGATAACTCTACTTCTGGAGGAATAAACTTACATAAAATTTTGTTTCTAATTCCAGACTTTTCATGTCATGAGTAATTATATTTTCTAAAGATATGCATTTGGACAAAGATTAGAAGAAAACTATTGGAAAAAATAGCTGATGTCTTAGGGTAGTCAATACAAGAGTGAATTTTTCACTTTCAAATTTTCCTTTAACACTATTACATTTTTTATGAAGATTAAATACTCAAATACTGTACTGCAGACCTGTAGTAAGAAGAAATATTTATGATTACCCAAGTCTTTTAGAAGTGATATATTCATTTTCATTTTATGCTCATTCTTTCATATTCAATCCTTCTCTCTCCCTCTCTCTGAGCTTCCACTATGAACTAGGCACTTAATTAGATGCTCTGGATGAAATAGTAGTAAAAACAGACACAAACACAGTTCCTGATTTTTTGGAATTTGCAGGCTAATGAGGAAGACAGTTGTTAATCATACAATAACTCTAAGGAATCTATAATTGTACATTAAGTTCTCTGAAAGAAGAGAGTATGGTCTGTGAAAGCACCTTAACTGGAAGCCTGACCTAGACTGGGGACATCAGGAGGCTTCTTTAAGGAAATGATGCTTATGTCAAGGTCAGAAGAGAGCCAGGAGTGGGAGCATTGAAATGAGTAGAAAAGGATGTTCAAAAGCCTGTGGAGGGAGGCTATGCAGTGTTTCAGGAATTGGGAGAAAGCCAGTGGGGCTGCAGTATGTACCTTCTCAACAGGTACAATTTTAATATACTTTGGGATATGGTCAGAAACCATATTTCTCGCTCTCTCTCTTAAGTATTTTTCATTTAAGTATAGTTGCTGTATAATATTATATTAGTTATATTTGTTTCAGGTGTATAATGTAGTGATCTGATATTTTGATAACCTTACCATGTGATCTCCCCAGTAAAGCTACTAATCATCTATCACTGGGCAAACAATATTATTGACTACATTTCCCTTCATCTTTTTCACTCACTCCCCTCTCCTCTGACAACCATCCCTTTGTGCTCTGTTTCTATGAGTCTAGTTTTTGTTTTGTTTTGTTTGTTTGTTTTAAGGTTCTACAGATAAGTGAAACCATACAATATTTGTCTTTGTTTGATTTATTTCACTTAGCATAATACCCTCTAGGTCATCCATCAGTCATTGGTTCCCAAACAGTGTCACACATACCTCCAGGGGTATATGCTGAGCCATTCATAGGTATGCAAAAAATGATCAGAATGGAGAAAAAACAAGTAAAGTACAAAAAAATGCCAAACATTAGTTATGGAACAATAAAGTTAAGTTTGAATCATCGTTAATGGAAACACTTCACAATTAGATCACATTAGCAAATGATGACTGGTGAGGGTTGAATCCTTCCCCCAAACCACTCTTCTACCAATCATTACACAGTTTCAGAACAATCCATTTGCGACATTTCTAGAACATCCCCAAACATATATATACATCCGTAACCAGACTGTTTCATCAGTTTAGTTATTGACTGAGTAGAGTAAGTGTGTTGTCTTTAATCAGGATTCAAGTAGTTTTTTATTTAATGTTTAAATACTTGATCATCATTATCAATATTTAACTGTTACAAATATTGGAAAATTAAATTTGTGGTTTGTACTTTTAGTGTAGTAATTTTTGTTTTCTAACTTATTACCTCATTTTTTACTATTTTACATTAAGATAAGCACTGAACAAAAGTATCAGTATTTAAAAACAGCTGTTTTAAAAACAAGGGGTACAATTTAAAGAAATGGGTTTAAAAGGGGTACACACGTGGAAAAAGGTTGGGAACCACTGCTCTAGGTCTATCCATGTTGTCATAAATGGCAAGATTTTATTCTTTTTATTGCTGTGTAATGTTCCATGATATACGAGGTCTGAAAACGAAGTTCATGAACTTGCTACTGTGCATTTACATTGGCAGAACTGTACAAACAACTCAGTATGGTGTCATAACCTTGGTATATCTGTGTCTCACAGCTGTGTTCATGTTGACGTGTGGTGGTGTCTGGCTGCATGACTTTCATTGTTGTTGCATGGTTTTGTGTGCTGTCACAAGAATGTCGGAGCTTGCATTAGAGCAATAAACATTAAATTTTTTGTTAAACTTGGCAAAAGTGCAAGTGAAATCAGGGACATGTTAGTAGTCCAAGTTTATGGAGATAATGCCATGAAGAAAACAACAGTGTACAAATGGATTAAATGTTTTTCTGAAGGAAGAGAAAATATCACTGATGAAGAGAGGTTAGGGCAGCCAGTAATGAGCAGAACTGATGAAATCATTGCAAAAATTCATCGAATTGTACATCAAAATTGTCGGCTAGCTGTGAGAAGCATAGCAGACCAAGTAAACATCAATAGCGAAACAGGAAAATCTTAACTGAAAATCTTGGCATGAGAAAGATGTCCTGAAAGAGCTTACCCATGAATAAAAGCAAAGAAGAGTCGAAGTTTGCCAAGAACTTTTGGAGAGGCAAGATGATGTTTTGAGCCATGTTATCACTGTTGGTGAAACATGAGTGTACCAATACTACCCTGAAACAAAGCGTCAAAGTGCACAATGGAAGTCAGCCAATTCTCTACAACCCAAAATTCTGTCAGTCCAAATCAGGAGTCCAAATGATGTTGCTAACCTTTTTTGATATCAGAGGGAATGCTCATGAATTTATACCAACTGAACAAACAGTCAGCCAAGTTTATTATTTGGAAGTGGAGAAAAGGCTATGTGAAAGAGACAAAAACAACCTGAACTTTTTGCCAACAACTCATGGCTCTTGCATCAGGACAATGTACCAGCTCACACAGCACTGTCTGTGAAGGAGTTCCTAGCCAGTACACAAACAACTATTGGAACACCCTCCCTACTCACCTGATCTGGCCCCCCCACTGTGACTTTTTTGTTTACCCAAAGATAAAGGAAATATTGAAAGGAAGACATTTTGATGACATTCAGGACATCAAGGGTAATATGATGACAGCTCTGATGGCCACTCCAGAAAAAGAGTTCCAGAATTGCTTTGAAGAGTGGACTAGGCACTGGCATTGGTGCATAGCTTCCCAAGGGGAGTACTTTGAAGGTGACCATAGTGATATTTAGCAATGAGGTATGTAGCACTTTTTCTAGAGTGGGTTCACGCACTTAATTGTCAGACCTCATATGTATATCATATCTTCGTCCATTCATTTATTGATAGACACCTAGGTTGCTTTCATATCTCAGTTTTTAAAAAATATTTTCTTTTTTTTTTTTCATATATTAGCAGAAGGTAGTTTTTAATGAACAGTGTCTACTGACCAGGTCAAGTAAACTGTACCACCACAAAAGGTAGTTTGCTGGTTTTATGTGACTCTTATACCCTCAAAATAAGGACTCTAAAATAGCAGGCTGAGAGCCTATAGAATTATTGGTATAATATTGATTTCTTTCAGACACCTACTTTGGAAGATATTCATAGACCTAAAATTGGAATGTAAGAAGCAAAGCCAGTTTATAACATGAAGAAAGTACTGGCCTTTGATCCAGTTCAGGATTTCTTTTTATAATAATCTATTCTATAGAAATACCCACATACATGGGCAAGAATATTCCAATATGTCCCAATATTTTGTTTGCCATAGTTTTTAGAACAGTGAAAAATGTGGGGAGAGGGGTTTATAGTATTTTGATTACTGGGAGGACAGTTAAATAAATATGGTGCATTCATATTGTGGATTCTCTCATACAGTCAGCCACTGGGAAAGACAGGCACAAAATCTTAGCAATGTGACTAATATTGTTATAGGAACAGCCACCCACTCTTTGAATAGACTCCTTTGATCTGAATAATGGTGGTTGTGAGCCATCGAACATCTCTGTTCAGGGGCTCATGAGCTGTGATGAAGAACAAGAGTTCTGAGTACACAAGAAGGTGACTGTTAAGCTTTGGTATCTATGGTTTAAAAACCATGCTTTCCTAGATAGAAGGAGGATTACTTAGATAATGGTAACATAATAGATTCTGATTGTGGAGAAACCTGTTTCTCCTGATGACAGCTTTCATCTGTGGACCCCTGGTGACTGGCAAGAGTAACGGGCTGGAATACTTGGACCTTCCAGATGATTGTTTTAGTTCTGTGATCACCGGAGCAGCAGTCCCCACAGTGTGGGCCCTGGACCTGCAGGTTCAGCATCCCATGGAAACACGTTAGAAATGCAAATCAGAACCTAATGAATCAATCTCTGGAGTAAGACCCAAGAGTCTGTGTCTTTAACTATTCTGCAGGTGATTCTTGTGCATGCTGAATGTTGAGACATGCTGAGCTAGAGTTCCTCATTGCTGCCCCTGTCTCTTGACCTTCCTTATTGTGAACCTGACCCTCCCATACATCTTTATGTAGAATAGGTTCAGGAATTCTCATTTGATTCTGTTAGCACTAAATGGCATTACTTTCATGTCTAAGACTATTTCTAATAATACATACTTTTTGAATGCTTGTTTAACACATCCTATAATAATTCTTCCCATGATGGCTGCAGATAGAACCAAAATTAAATTTGGATGAAATGGAGAAAGGTGTCCTCAATGACACAGATTAGAATAATGCTCCAAGGCTAGCAAATGCCATTAGGATGGAAAAAGGGTCATAAATAACACATAATGAATATTGCCTTGTTGTTTTTTTTTTTTAAAAAAAAAAAAGCTTCATGACAATATCTTTTGACATCAGAAAAAAAAAAAACTCAATGAAAAGGTTTAATTTTTAACAGAAGTCTGAAATGGCTGGATCGCCATGGCTATGAGAAAGTACTATGTTTCTAAATATGGTCTTGCTTTGCATTTGTGTATAAATAGCTCAGACAATGAGCCCTAATTTTCAGTGGCACTGTCAGGAGGGGATACCAGCTCTCTTTATTGTGGAATTTTTATTTGTGTTCACTAAGTAATTGAGTTATTCAGATTCAGAGTTTAAAGATCTAATTAATAGGTTTTTGACTTGTTCTCATAGATGACCATCTGGAAACTAAGGTTTAAATTCTATTCATATTTAAGCTGCTTATTTAATTTGGTCTCTTACTGTGTATTGGACATTACAAAATCAAGACATGTTTTTAACAAAACTTAACTGGCAAAAGTCCTTCCCTGAAGGGACCAACTCTTCCTTCCCCCTCTTTGAAATAATTTGAGATCATTTTTAGCAGTCTTGTGTTGTTACTATTTTCCAGAGCATAGTTTAACATTCCCATCTCTGCTCCTGTTAGGTGATTGTCAGAGTGCCTATATCCATTGGCTACTAAGCCAAGAAGCATCTTGACAGGTCATCTAGTTTATACCATTTCTTCCAGCTATGATAACAGCAAAAAAGCTCCAGCATGAACAGACCCTTGTAATTCTAAAGACCTCTAGAAGAGATTGTTATGCTTTAACAATAATAATGATGATGATGACCAACATTTATTGAATACTTATCACACACCAGGCCCTGTGCTGAGCATCTTCTAGAATCCTAACAACACCCCTATGAAGTAGGTATTAACATCATCTCCATCTTGTAGATGAGGAAACTGAAGCTCTAGACAGTTGTCGCTTGCCCAAGGCTACAGGCAGAGTATCCTTCAGGCATTTTGGGGAGATAACTCCCATATTTAGCAATTCTTACTACCATTTATTTATCCATTTAAGCAATAAATATCTGTTCTGTGTCTGCCAGTGCCAGGCCTTATTGAAGCCCTGAGGGTTCAAAAGTGCATAGAATTCCCTCCCCTTTAGAATCTTACAATTTATAGAGAGAGACAGACACGAAATCTTAGCAATGTGATTAATGCTGTTACAGGAACAGTATGGCAAAATAGTGAAGAACTTGGCCCCTGGAGAGAAACTGCCTGGGTTGGAATCCTGGCTCCTCCACTCACTGTGTGGCTTTGAGCAAGTCATTTACCATCTCTGTGCCTCAGATACCCTCTACATGAAATGGAGATGAAAAAAGTACCCATCTCTAGAGTTTTCTTAAGGGTAAATATCAGCAAATGTAAAGCACTTGCTTCAGAGTTTGCCACATAGTAAATGCCCCATTCATATTCACTCTTACCAGGAATTCAACGTTGTATATGCACAAGCTGCCCTGTCACAGCAGTTACAGCATTGATAACACCCATGCTTGGTCTGCAGCCTCAAGTCAGAACCTCAGAATCTCACATATAAAGAAACAGCAGAGTGAATAAATAGAGGGTCACTGAATTGATGACCTAGACAAACAAAAGCCATGTCATATTTCAACAAGTAATAGTAAAATAACATGGAAACTATCTTGGAGTTTCTAAAGCTTCTTGTCAGAATGTCCCCCGAAAGTAAAAACATTTAAATGTACAAATATTATCTTTTAGATTCCTAGAGAAAACTGTTCCCCCACCCCCCGCAATCTGACATGGATTTTGAATTGCAACCTTCCTACTCCCTGGGATGTCCAAGATATTTAGGAAAAATCATGAGTGTTTTGAGGATTAGGTTCATAAAGCCCACTGAAATGAAGGGTTACATTTGCATTCCCACGAGAAAGGGCATATTTAATTTTGCTCAGTGCCTTATGTCCTTTGTCAGGAACACTTCAGGATTTGGTATTTCAGGGCATAAAAAATAGCATAGAAGTGTTCCTCAACCTTAACCTTGAAGCAGTGTTTCCTCAGTTTTCCAAAAATGATGTATGGAACAGAAACAGAGGTCATTAACAGATACTAATGGTCTAAGTTTCTATCACTGGAGAAATTCTTCTGT
The DNA here is from genome assembly GCA_004026885.1 of Lyroderma lyra. Taxonomy (NCBI): domain Eukaryota; kingdom Metazoa; phylum Chordata; class Mammalia; order Chiroptera; family Megadermatidae; genus Lyroderma; species Lyroderma lyra. Next base: position 30,096 of record PVJL010011119.1, read on the forward strand.
AAGAATTTCATTTAATGAAAAATTTCCTCTTCTTTTACAGACTATATTTCTCCATGCAAGTTCGTGGAGAGACTGATAGAGAAAAGTTGCTGTTAATGTATCAGACAAATGAGCAAATAATAAATGGACTTTTTCCTCTGAACAAGGACCTGGCATTAGAAATGGCAGCTCTCATAGCTCAGGTAACTGCCATCTTATATGGAGTAATATTTTGTAAAAATAAAATACTAATTTCAACAGTTAATTAAATGTAATAAAACAGTATACATTTAGTAATGCTTTAAATTCATTTTGCTATGGTTAACACCTTAAAAATTACAGGCATTGTAATGACAATTTGACTTTGAATTGCTGACAGTTAAAATTATGTGGAATGAGACAGTATTCCATAAAAGGAACCAGTTTCTTAATTACCTTGAAAGTATATTACAAGGCTTTGCATTTAATAAAGGAGTTTGAATGTAGAGCTGTGTAGCTGTGGTTGCCATGCTGAAATCGTCCAGTAATCTAATAGTAATCAGTCTTTTATTTTTTTTTATTTTATTTTTATTGGGGTGACATCTGTTAGCAATGATTACATAGGTTTCAGGCATACAATTCTACAGTGCATTGTCAACTTGATGTATAATCAGTTCACCATCTAATGTGACTTCTCTTTCCATCACCTTATATTTAGCTTCCCCTCTCCTCTCCCATCCCCTCCCCTTTCTCCCCTCCCTAACCCACTCGTCCAGTAATTAGTCTTTTAAAAAGCTAAACCACTTTTTCTTTTATTTATTGTATCAATTAGGATTAAGTTCAGACTTCTATAAATACACACATTGCAAATTAGTAGTGACAATCAAAACAGAAGTATATTTGTCTCTCACGTACAGAGATAGGCATGCCCGCACCCCTACAAAGTCACTAGGGACATAGGCTTTATCTTGCTCTCTCCATTCTCCTATTCCTAACACGTCATCTTCATGGTCCTGGAGATCTGCTGGAACTCCAGCTATTATATTGGTCTTCCAGACATCAAGATGAAGGAAAGGCTGAACAAGGAAGGGCATGTCTTCCTACCTTAGAGAAACTTCCCAGCAGCTAAACAGAACTTCCATTTATGTCTTTCTGGCCAAAATTTACATGCCCTTCCCCAATATACAAGGGAAACTGGAAAATGAGCTCAGACATATTCAAGTTTTTTATTACTCAAAAAGAAGGAGAGAATGCCTACAAGAGGCAACCCACAGTCCCTACGACACCTGAGTCTTTGCACCAGTTAATTAGGGGAAAACGTTAAAGCAACTAGGTGATATGTCATCAGTTTTTAGCCTTTCTCATTCTGTACACCATCCCAGGACATCTTACTCATTCTGTTCATCTTAGCTACCAGATCTTTTCTCTCCAGTTCATACTTCTTTCTTGAGTTCCTTAAATTCACCATATCAAGAACTGACTCACCTGTCTCCCCTCCTCTTCCTTGACATTCTGTATCTTCACTGGGATACTGCCTCTGCTCAGTTCCCGACCAAGCTCAGATCCAGCAGTCATCTCCGACACTGCTCTCCCCTTCACTCTCCCCCACTCACCGTGCCCTGCCCATTTTAACTCTGAGACGTGTTTACTCTGTCCATTCCCCTTCACGCTGAGCACCGTTGCTGTCACATCCTGCCCATCAGCACATCCTACCTGCTTTCCTGCATCAGACTTCTGACTAGTGTGTTTTTCTCTGGTCTGGTCCCCACAAATTTATCCTCCACCCAGATGCTAGAAAGATTGTTCCAATTACTTATTGCTGCATAACTAATAAGCCCAAGACTCAGTCACTTCAAACAATAGCAATTTGGGCAGGGATCTGTAAGGACAGCTTGTCTCTGCTGCATGTGGCATTAGCTGCACAGCCTGGAGGCTGGTTTGGACTCTGCAGCTGAGGACTGGAATCATTTGAAAACTCGCTGACTCACATGTCTGGTGACTAATGCTGGCTGTCAGGTGGAACTCGTGCTGGGGCCATCAGCTGGAACACCTACGAGTGATCTCTTCATGTGCTTCCTCACAGAATGGTGGTTGGGTGGCAGGAGCGTCATCCTGACAAACAAGAAGTGGAAGTTGCCATTTCCTTAAGGCCTGGGCCTGGAAACTGCCATAGTGGCCTGTTCTGTAGCACTAATAATTGGGATGGAGACAGAGCAAAAAGGGGAATCCAGCAATGTCTGTCCCAGGTTTACGTGGAAGGACTTTCATGATCTAAACTCTGCCTGCCTCTCCAGCCTTATCTCTTAACACTCTCTGCCTTGAACTTTATGCTCCACTAAAACATAAACTATGGTCCCCTGCATTGTTCCCTGGCTTGCCTATGGTTCACTTTTTCTTACTTCTTAGGCTTGACTTGTCATCTCTACCCCCATCCTTTTCCTTGTTAACTTCTGGTTATCCTTAAATTTTTATCTTAGGTGTCATTTATTCCAAGAAGTTTCCTAAATTCTGCCTGTGTGGGTTAAATGTCCTTCTTGGAGTTTCTTTAATGTCATGTGCATATCTATTATTGCACTGACCTCAATGGTTTATTATTATTCCTTATTTGTTTCTGTTTTGGACCGCTGACTGTGGCCTCCCTAAGGTCAACAGCTGTCTTAGTTTATTTTTGTATCTTGCACAGTGCCTTAAACATACTTAGTCTGTTCTCCATGAATGTCTTCAATGAATGAACAGTGAATAATTTAGTTTACTTTTATAAAAATTTTGTGGTCATTCAAAGTTTAGAGCATAGTGCTACACTGAGTGTTCTCTTTCTGCAAGTAATGAAGAACTGAGGAAAAGAGAAATAGGTCCCATGTTTCCTTGGAGATAGGATTAGGGATGACTTCCTGTCAGGCCCCATTCTAGGCTTTCGTTCTTGGAAGGCACAGATGCCCTGTTAAAATCAGTCTCGTTTATACTAAAATTTAAGTTAGTCTTCTTATTTTAACTTTTAATTTTGTCAACAAAATTTCTCCAAGAAAAGTTATAATATACTTCAGAGATATGTACTTCTAATCTTTTTAAAGGTGAATTTGAAGAAGGACTAGAAAGGTAAGACCACACACTTAGAAAATTCTAAGCACTAACCAGAAAGTATAATTTCTCCACCTATAAAAGAAAAATTAAATAATTTTAATTTTTTAAATAATGCCTCTCTGATCACTTTTCCTCAGAGTAGTTTTTGTGAAGGTAAATGAAATATACTAAAGAGATCTGAGCCCTATGGAAGAAAAGAGTTATTTCTCTTGTAGATTTGAACATCTGTAGGTCCTTGTTGATATTCTCTGTCTGAATTAGGAAATCTTGGAGCCGACTGTTGATTGTTGTATATAGTGTCTGGTAAGGCATCCTGTTGGTATGAGGCATGTTGGGAATTATTGGAGTTGAGTTTCAGTTAGTCTCCAAATATTTATTGTGCCACACAGTATGCCACGCACCAGAGAGGGGAGACATTAAGCTTGAAGATACCACTGTAGGGTTCCCCAAGAGACAAGGTTACCTGTTGTTACTACACCACCAGGGAACCCCCTGCTATCCCAGTCATGATGAAACCCTCTATCTGCTCATTGAGGAGTGCTACGTAGATAAGAATGTGAATATTTTGTAAGACCTTCATCTGAATATATCTCCCACCCCATCTTACTCCTGGAGCCCTGCTTTGGTACCCTATTTAAATAACAAGACATTTAACAGAGTTTATCGTATTTGTTTATACTTTAGTCTAAACTCTTTGAGGATAGCAACTATACTCAACTCTTTCCTTTCTCACGTCATTTAGCCCAGTGCCTGACAAGTAATGGAGACTAAGTATAGGTTTGGGTGAATGAATGGGTGGGTGTAGAGGATGGAGAGATGGACTGTGGGTAGTTGGATGAGTGGACAGGGGATGGCATCTGTGAAGCTTGTTTACAGAGATAAGGATCGAAGATTCTTTCATTCGGGGAGAAAGGGGCTCTATTCCTAGGAAAAACAAAATAATAAAATGAGGGGATAAAGACAGTAACATTTGTGGAGAAAACCTAGGAAGAAAGGAATGAGAATGTAGTTCTTACACCCATTATATTCAGTAAAGACCCTTAAAAAGTCCAAGTGACACTTTTTTGAGATTTCTCTTGGCTTTATAACTTTTTTGTCTTTAATTTTTAATTCTAGTTTGCTTTATTATTATCAATTAAAATAGTATCTTAAGATGAAAATTTTTCCTGTGCTGTAATAGGCAATAGAGTAATGTGGTTTTCAGCAAATACTACTAGATGGTGATAGTAACTTAGGGTGGTTAATGCAGAAATGGAACTGAAATGTTATAGATTTTTTTCAAAATTAGCATTCAAGTGTAACTTAGATCTTAATAATAGTACTTATATATGATTATAAATTCCATAACCACACAATCATGACAAGTAGATTTATATGTTGTACGTTATAGAGAATGTTTATAAAGAATAAAGCTGATTTTCTTTTTTAAAACTCTTTTCAATATCCTACATTTTCTCTTTTTTGGATTTCCAATTAGGTAGAGATTGGAGATTTTGAAAGACCTTTTTCAACTCCAGCAGGGCATGTGACTAATCAGTGCAAAGCAAATCAAACTCTAAAACAAGTTATAGAGAAATTTTATCCTAAAAGGTATAGAGATGACTCCTCTGAAGAACAGTTAAGGTAAGGAACTTTCTGTAACTCTTAAAAGGCAAAGTCACACTTGTTTTCAGTGATATTTTTCTGTTTATATTTTAATGAAGAAAAAATTATACATGACCTTTTTTCAAGACTTTTGAATAGTGTTAAATTCCAAGAGGTTTATTTAAAATGTACCTAGAAACTTTAGAATCTAGGTTTAAATTTTTCTTAATGAAAACAAAAACCTTAATTTAGAAGATCTACTTTTCATTTGATCTTATTTATCCTTGTCGAAATTAATTCTGCTAATAAATAAAAGATAAAAATACTGGCCAGTAATAACTTTAATTTTATGAAGTGTTTACCAAAAATTTCTTTACCTCATAGGGTATTCCATTATAAACCAATTGGAATAAAAATAAACTGTCTTCTCACATAAGATATTTTAATATAAATTTTTAATTAAACTCAACTAATTTGGAGTTTTTGATTTTTGAGAACATATAAAGAAAAGCTGTGGATTAAAAATAGAGGCAAATCCAATTCACCATGAGTTTTTTCAAAATAGAAACATTTGAGATCAGTCTTTAGTCTTCTTAAATTAAGTTGTTGTCTTCATGATTGTATTTAAAAGTTTTCCCCTGCATCCACCATCTCTCCAAGCCAGGAGTGGTAGTAGTAGCTAAAATTCCACTGTTAAGGACTCATTCTTTGGTCTCAACTTCTCGTGCATTTCTTTAGAAATGAATGTTATTTCCATGAGAAATTACCTTTTAAACTAATTTATACTAAGATGTGCTGAGAGCACTAATATTGAAAATTTGGTAGAAGGACCAGGGGTGGACAGCGGTGAGATGGGAGTCACCAAATAACAGCTTCACCTAGGTCATGCCTAGGTATCCTGGTTGGGATTGCCTTGAGGAAAACTTTGTCTTGGAAGGATGATACACTGTTGATGTTTTTTGCTTTTGTATTTTTGTTTTTGTTCTTTTCTTTCTTTTAGGCAGCTTTGCCAGCGACTGTCAACCAGATGGATGGCCCTCCGGGGTCACAGTGCTGCTGACTGTGTACGAATTTATTTGACAGTAGCCAGGAAGTGGCCATTTTTTGGTGCCAAGTTGTTTCTCGGAAAAGTAAGAAAGAGTGGAGGGATTGTTTAGTTTGGTAAATGAAAACAGTGGTAACAGTAAGCCCAGGTTTATCTGTTCAGCTTCTAAAAAGAAAATAAGGTAATTCCCAACAATTTAAAGAAAACAATGAAGGGACACTAACGAAAAGGCAGGAAAGCCATCAGCTTCTCAATCTTTTCCCCTCTGTGCCACTTCCCCTACCTTACATCATTTCTTACACTCATTAGACTCATCATTAGACTGAACACAACAGCTAAACTCTGCTTTCTTCTCTTCATTCATTCATCCATTCACTCATTTACTCTTTCACTCAGCTTCTCCTTTATTTACTTTTTCCTGAATTATGTTTGTCAAACATTGAGCTAAGCTAGGGAGTCATAAGCCCGTGGTTTCAAATGGGTTATACTCAAAGTTCCAGGAACTCTCAGTCCAGTGTTGCAATAGGCCTGAAACCATCATTGTATGGTGAATATGGCTAAGAGTGACATGAACAGAGTGCTACAGAAACACAGAGGATGCCAGGGGGTAGATTACATAGCTCACTCAAATGTACATGTTAATAAATGGCAGTTTGGGGTCTCAAACCCAGGTCTTCTAATATCAGAGTCACTATGCTTTTCATTATACCACAGTGCCTCCTCCCTAAGAGAGATTTTTAATAAACTGTTGTTTTTTCAAATGTTGTGTTGCCTTTAGGCTGAAATATATTTCTTTAATTTTGCTTAGCATTTATTATATAGTGTATTTTCACCTCTTCATAGCCCACAACTCCATCATCACTTGGAAGTACTTTCCTGTGGCTGGCTATACATGAGGATGGTTTAAGCATCTTAGAATACAATTCCATGGTAAGATTAAATCCTAAAGTTTTGCAGTTAGTCAACTTTTTTCCATTGCTCAATGTACTGTAAATAGAAGGTAATGATATCTTAATCTGATTTTTCTCATACACAGAAGACATTCTTCCTAATAGTATTTAATGAATAGTCATTTTACAAATGATAATGATTATTACAATTCATCTTTTAAAATGAGATTAGACAGGTTACATACAGACATATCTTAGAAATATTGTGGTTTTGGTTCCAGACCACTACAATACAGTAAGTATCACAATAAAGCAAGTCACTCAAATTTTTTGGTTTCCCATTGCATATAAAAGTTATGTTTACACTATACTGTAATCTGTTAACAGTAGCATTGTCTAAAACAACAATGTGCAAACCTTAATTAAAAAACACTTTATTGCTAAAAAAATGCTAACCATCATCTGAGCCTTCAGCCAGTCATAGTCTTTTTGCTGGGGGAGGGTTTCACCTTTAATTGCTAAAAAAAATAATAATAACAAAAACAAACCAACAAAAGCTGCAGTATCTGTGAGGTGCAACAGACTGAAGCATAATAAAATAAGACATGCTTGTGTCGTGTGTGAGAAAAATATTAAGATACCATGACAAAATTGTAGTCATGGCTGTATTCATATGCATTTATACTGTTAGGAAGATTGTTTCCTGTGTAAAATGAAAATCTTTAAGATAACATTAAAGTAGAAACTTTAGGTACCAAAATTTAAGTTCAGTTTCACGAGGGCTTCTATAACAATTTCTGTAATTTCCTGTAAGAATATTTATCAGTTCACTTGCACACATATAGTATATTAGAGATTTTTATATGATTAAATATAAAGTCATACGGTGCTTTCCATATGTTCCTTTATTTACCTGAAATTTGCTTTATTTTCTATAATATTTCACATATGTCATATTACTTAGGAAAAAAGTTGTTCTTTTTTTTTTTTTCAACATGGAGGGGAGTAACTGCTAAGTTCAGCTGGTAAGTATAGTGGGTTCTCCTACCTGTGAATAGTCAGGGATCACTGACAATTTTTTGGAAACCAAACTCTCCTTCAGTGTTAGAGTAACTGGTTCTCCTTGTAATTGCCAAAAACCTTTTTTGAAGAAGTTACACTTTTGAATGGCTTTTAATTCTTGAATGGATAACTTGATGATAAAATCAGTGATTTAAAATCAACAGAAGATTGTACACCAGTGTTGAGTTATCCTACGGAAACCAGTTCCCTAGATCCTGAGAGCTAGACATAGAGGACAGTGGGTAGACACTGGTAGGCTCCAGCTCTTGAGGCATTCAGTGCTGGAATGGTCTTGCAAGCTAATCATTAGATGTGCAGATTACTTTGAGGCTGTCCATCTTTGAATTATATTTTAAAAATTGCTTCAGCAACACATTGGGAAAAATATTGGCTGCATCTTTTACCACAAGTTGGTATCCTTTATAAACTTGGATGTCTGATAAAATAATAAGGAAATGAACATACCAATAGGCAAATAGGCCAAGGCAATTCACAGAAGAAATACTAATGTTCAACAAATGTATTTTTAAAATGTTAATGTCACTAGTAATAAAATAAATTCAAGTTAAAACAGTAAGATTCTACTTTTCACCAGTTAGGTTGGCAGAGATCCAGAAGAATAATGATATCCAGTGTCAGCAAGACTGTGGTTCAGGGAATGTAAATGGGTATAATCCTTCTGGGGAAAGTTTGGAAATATTCTCAAAATTGTCCTTACTTTTTTGAGGAAGCAATTCCAGTTGTTGAGGTATATAACCAAAGAAATAATTGCATATGTGTATTATGAAATATATTGAAATATGTGCACTGGAGTATTGCTTAAGATAGTAACAAATTAAAAATGATTTAAATATCCTGCAGTAGGAGTTTAAATTTTAAAAATTATCTATCAAATCACTTAAATGATGATATAAAAGTACTTGCATTGTTTCACAATACAAATATGTTGTTAAGTTAAAAAAAGAAGCAGCATGCATAATACTGTTTCTGTTTGTGTATATCAAAATCTATATATTAGGGTGAACCATATAGATTTGCCAGTATTTGATGATTTTTTTACCTTAAAAAGTATCAATTTTGTTCAACCTACTATATATATGTAGATAAATATTTCTTAAAAGACATATGTAAAAATATTAACAGTGGTTTTCCAGTTAACCACTTGTTTTCTCCTTGTATTTTCTCATTTTCCTGCTGTAAGCCATTTGTTTCAGAATCAAAAGGTACTTTAAATATAAAGATAAATTATGCCTAAATAAAATGAGTACACTAGTATCTATTTTGGATCATAATAAATTTGATTTTAGAAAATAATTTTTGTATATATCATAATAAATGGCATTTTAATGGATATATGTTAATAATTTTTCATCTTTCTTTGAAAAAACATAACATATTTACTTCTTCTCTTTGAAGAGGTTAATAGTCAGCTATGTGTACAAGAGTATAATGACCTTTGGAGGATATCAAGATGATTTTATGATAGTCATTAACAATACACATTCAAAGGACAAACCAACAGAGAAATTACTTTTTGCCATGGCAAAACCCAAGGTGCGTAGAAGTTTTTCACAAACTTATTTACACTAGGTTTTTTTTCATATTAAATTATTTATTGTACAAAGACTAAGTTCTAAATGGGAAAATAGACAGCCCTGGGTCCAAATTCTGGCTTACCTCATCTTTCTAAAGCCTTGGTTTCTTCATCTAACGAAAAAAATGGTATGATATTACCTATTTTTTTTTAATTTTTATTGTTAGACTTATTGGGGTGATGTCTGTTAGCAAGGATTACATAGGTTTCAGGCATACAGTTCTACAGTGCATTGTCAACTTGCATAATAAGTTCACCACCTATTGTGACTTCTCTTTCCATCACCATAAATTTAGCTTCCCCTCCCTCCCCTCCCACCCCCTCCCCTTTCTCTTCTCCCTAACCCACTCATCCCCAAATAAACATTAAACTATTTGATGTTACCTATTTTTGAAGGAGTGCAGGGGGGTAAAAATTAAATGAAGGAACTGTAAAGTGTTGAGCCCAGTGCCTGTTATACAAAAAGTTCAAAATGGCCTTGGTGTGTAAATTTTGTTGTCAAGTACTTCATACACATTATCTTATTTAGTTGGAATAATTCACTTTATAGACACATTAGTGGGAAGATTGAAGTTTTATAATAAAATGTACTCATTTCTTTATGGTTTTTAGCAAACTGTAGTTTTATTGTTCTTAACTAAAAGTAATAAATAAAATTACATTCTAACATGTAATTCCAATTTTAGTAAAATGAATGAGAAATTTATTTTTCTAAAACATTAACTCTTAAAATTGTCAACTAAAAGAGGCTACTCCTTTAGAATCTGAAGCTTTTTAAAAAATGGCAGATGTATTTCTTAATTAAATCTATTCTTAAGTGAAGGCAGATAGTGCAGAGGATCACAGCACACTCAGTACTCTAGCTTAAATAGAGTTGATATGATACACTGAATTTCTTTTTTATATATTATTAAACTATAGTTGACATACCATATCACATTAGTTTCAGGTGTATAACACAGTGACTTGACACCTATTTACTTTATGAAGTGATCACCATGATAAGTAGCCATCTGTCATCATAGAAAATTATTATGATGTTATTGACTGTATTCTCCATGCTGTACATTACATTCCTGTGACTTATTTATTTTACAACTAGAAGTTGGTACCTCTCAATCCCCTTCACCTTTTTCTCCTTTCCCCCAATGCCCTCCCTTTGGGCAGTCATCAGTTTGTTTTCTGTATCTGTGAGTCCATTTCTGTTTTGTTTTTTTTATTTTTTAGACCCCACATATAAGCAAAATCATATGGTATTTGTCTTTCTTTGTCTAACTTATTTCACTTAGCATAATACCCTCTAAGTCCATCTTAATTCATATATTCACAAATATAACTGACAGGGTTGTACTACTGACTGTCACATTTTCTACTATGGCCACTAAATTGGATTGTTTTTTAAGAATCAATTTTCTGCTGGTTTAAGGAATGGAAAAATAAGTCAGTCCCTTGAGGATACTGAACATGTAAGTACTTCATTGTTTGAGCTGCATAGAAGGGAATTCTGGTAGCCTGGGCACCTGCAAATGTACACCACCGGTGGCCAACCTACTTCTCAGGAGTATAACAATTCTATTTTCCTTGTTTTAGATTCTTGAAATCACTCTTTTGATCGCCAGTTACATAAACAACTTCCATCAGCAAAAGGCAGCATTTCACCACCTCTCTGCTCCAGCGCTGCTCTCAGCTCCGACCGGGGGACCCCAAGCCAGGGTGATGGGAAGCCAGCCCCTTCTGTCCAGCACCAGACCAACCAAAGGCCCCACTTTACTCTGAAAACTTGGGAGCCTGAATGTTCACTCCTGTCTCCTAAGCAGTGGCTGCACCGGCTAATAAGTTCCTTTACATCCTGGCAACATGGCACCCACACACTGGTATTCCAAACTTTAAAAATAATGGGGGTTACTCACTATTAACTGGTTCATTAATATTCAAATGAATGCTAATACTAAAACATAAACACAAAATTTGCCCACACGCTGATTTTCTCTTAGATTAAAGGAGTGAGAATTTGTCATTGTTTTCACCTCCCTTCACCCTTGTCATCAGACACATCATGCGATGTTTCTTCCTTCCTTCCTTCCTTCCTTCCTTCTTTCCTTCTTCCTTCCTTCTTTCCTTCTTCCTTCCTTCCTTCTTTCCTTCTTCCTTCCTTCCTTCTTCCTTCCTTCCTTCTTTTCTTCTTCCTTCCTTTCTTCTTTCTTCTTTCCTTTCTTCCTTCCTCCCTCCCTCCTTCTCTCCCTCCCTCCCTCCTTCCCCACTTCTCTCTCTCCAAATATTCTGGCAACCTTTGGAAAGGGAGATTCCAAACTCTCATTTGGCAGATCAGTTGATTATTTGGAAATGCTCACTGCCAAAAAACTAATTAAATACTATAATTAAATGTGCTTTTAATTAATGATACAGTGTTTGAAAAGAAAAAGGGTACTCAGTGTAAGAAACAGCTGTGGGGTGGTGGTGTGGGCAAACTTGTAGAGCAAGTACAGTAAATCTCTGGCCCTGTGAATCATTGTGTGAGAAAACAGGAGTTAGGCAACCAGAACCTCCTATGCGGTATCAGAAAGCATATTCTGTCACCTTTTTGGATCACTGTAGTGTAAAATTTAAAACAAGACAGTGATTCCTGACATTCCTTGGTTGTCATCATAGCATGAGTTTACTGGAATAGTGCCTCCATTTCATTACATTTGATGTTGGATCATCTTGACCTTGCTTTGTTAAATAATAATGTTGTTGAAAACAAAGACAATTCTTAAAACTTTGCCTTATACAGGCCTTTTTAATTGTAGTTTGAAAATAAATTGCCAGAAATATTTTTAAAAGAAAAGAAAATATTTCTGTCAATGGAGGTAAAATTTTAATTGAAAGAGTCTAGAAATATATTATTTTATTAGGTTACATAAGTGCATTCCAGTAGGTGTCAGAACAAAGTAATTGGTATTCATGATAAAAATGAAACTGTGATAAGACATGAAAATTATATTATAAAAATGTTTAATTGCAGTAGGAATCATGAGTATACTTAAATTTTATTTATGTGTAGAATATTTGTATTTATTTTGGGGGCATATTTATCACATTACATATGGTATATTTTAAACCAATTGAAAAAAAAACCAATATTGTTAGCTGCTGAATTAATCTGTTGACAGAAACTCCATGTTTCCTTCTTTGCTGCTTTCTCCCTCTGGCAATACACTGTTCTCACACTAAGCCTTTTAAAGCTGTTTCATCCACATTAGCATCCATAGAAGGGGCAGAGCCAAGGAAAGCACTGCTTAACTAAGATGTTGCTTTATTGGTAATGACAAGGAAAAAAAAAAACAACATTGAAATAGATTTTTATTTACTATTTTGCCCTAAATCTTTTGAGCCACAACCACTTACTGTGTAAGCAAATTAGTGTTTGAGAATAAACTGGTTCCCAATTTGGGATAACTCTCAGGAGGCTTTTGGCCGGGATACAATAGAGTTTCTAAGTTCCCAGAAAACCATTTAAAAATCATTAGTTGGTGAGCCAGAGACTTGGCAGAGCTGTTACGTATGTGTGAGGATTTTATTCTCAGGCAGTGGTTAGGTCGCCATTTGGTAAGTCCCCACCCCCTCAAATCTTCAATTTAAACAAGTGAAGGCTTCGCTTAAACAGTAGTACCCTAGACTTGGCACTTATTTTTGATAGAGCAGAGATAAAATATTTTGATGGGAGAAATCAATTTTCTGTAACTGATGATGTGAAAATTTTATTTTCTGGGAAATTACTTATATAGCCATTTAAAAATTCAAAGTATGTTATTATGATTGGTTACAGGAGAATAATGTTACATGTTTAATTGTAATATTTGCCTCCTATCATTTTCTTCCCTTTCAATCATAATAAATGATTTACAAAACCCATTTTGAGCATTATCTTTTGAATAATCTTCAAGAATGCAATGTTTTCATTGTCAAAGCTGAGGTATACTTCTAGTGAAAATGGTAGTTATTACCTCTTTCTCTTGCATTCATGCTTTGTCTCCACTATTGCTTTGTTTTATCCACATAAAAGGAAGCTGTTTAGACACATTGTAATTTTAATATGTATGTATATATGCATATTGACACATATACACTATGTATAAATCATGGGGTTCTCCCATGATTTCATAATAACCTCCTTAAGGGGACTTATTTCATATTGGTGAATTGAAGGATTGTGTTCTAAAATTTTATTTTAAATGGCTGTAAATTTTGTGTATGTCCTTAAACTCAAATACTGCCACAGCTTGAAAATGTATTTAACTCAATTTATAAGAAAAGTTAGTCATAACTTATAAAGAGTCTTTGTTCTAAAAATGTGTTTATTGGTTGGTTGGTTGGATTTTTTTTTTTTTCATAAAAAAAATAACATGGTGTTCAGGTTCCTGGAACAGCACATTTAACCCATAATTGTACTGAAGTATAATCCTGAAGAATTAACCACCATGAATAAACACATTTCTCTAGAAAAGAAGGCTTTCAGTGTTCCTGAGAGGCCAAGAACACATTTCACCCATCCCCCACCTCCCAGCTGCCATGGAATTTGTACTCCCTCAGTGCAGAGTCTCTGGGTTGACTTCTGTGGAGCAAACACTCCAGGAATGGAGGGACTAAGGAAGGCAAATGAGGAGCAGGAATAACAGAGTGGAGAAGCTTCTCTGCTAACTGGTTCATGTAGTTGCATCTCCTCTCACATGTTCCCCCATTCTCCTTTTCTTAATGAAGAAAGGGATCTAACTGATACAGGAATAACTTTAAACTCTAAATAATGTAAAGCCCACAGATATTTAGGGTGGAGTGAGATTCATCCATATTTCATTGGGACATTTAAGTGAGAAGGTCAGTCTTATAATCAAGAGTTGGATGGGTCTGGGCAGAGGCTGGGGTGAGAAGATGAGATACACACTTGCTCCATATTATAATTTTATCTGTTGAACTTAATTTTATCTAAATTAAACAGTCGCAATGATTCTGGAGGTATATTGTTACCGGAAAATGGGGTGTCCTTGTTGACACGACATCCAGGTTCTTGGTATCTCGAGCAAAGAATTGAACAAGACACACACAAAAGTAAAGTGGTGAAACAAAGAGATAGTTTATTGAGGGGAAAGTACACTCCAAAGAGGTAGGAGCAGGCTCGAGCAGGAAAATGGCTCAGGAGCCCCGATGAACGAGGCTTTGGGGCTTTTATTCTAAGTCTTCAGGGGAGACACCTCTGGGCGTGGAGTCTCTTGATTGACAAGTCTGATTGATAGGCCTGTGACATCCCCTTTCTTTTATTGTTCCTGTCTCTTTTCCAAATTCAGTTACCTCCTGTGATTGTCTTATGTTGGGGCGGGGATTACTAGTGAGTAGGTGGTATCAGGGCAGTGGTGACCATTCCAGCAGGGCAAGTCTCATGGGAGGGGTCCCGAGATCCCCCCTATTCTATCTGCCTTCCTCACATTTCTTTGAGAAACATGATCCCCACGAATCTCTATGGGAAGCTGAGG
>PVJL010011120.1:0-44862 GCA_004026885.1 Lyroderma lyra
GGACAGGACCATTTCTTTCTGTCCCATTTCAAGTGCTACCTATGGTCAATCTACTGAGACCTTGAGTTTACCCCCGTGAGACTAGGCTGTCATAGGTACCATTTGAAATGGGACAAAAAATAAAAAGTAACGGCCCTGTCCCATTTAACATGGTGCGTGTGGCCAGCCTACTTCCAGCTCTCTCTGCTTCGGCCACACTGGCCTTTCTTAGTGCCTCTGCCGGTCCAGCTTGTCTTCCTCAGGGCCTTCGAACTTGTCGTTTCTTTTTCCTGGAATACCAGCCCCTCAGACCCCCAGTGCTCCACATCACTTTATTTAAGAAGATTGTCGATTCACCAGTATATTAGGAAGCTCCTGCACCCATTTTTAATTGAATTTTTTTGAGACAATTGTAGATTCTAGGCAGTTGTACAAGTAATACGGGGAGATCCCGTGGAAGCTTTCCCCATTTCCCCTAATGGTCGTGCTACAACGCCAGGATCGTAATGATGATCGTAACCACGTCTGTGTTTATTTATATATAAATTGGATACCTGTGTGAGTTTGTGTATACACCGCCACAGACAAAAATCCCACAGGATCACAAGGACAACCCCTCATGAGACCTTTCCGTAGCCACTCCCCACGCTTCCTACTCCCTTTGGAAACCCTGGCACCTGCCCATCTGTCCTGCAGTTTTCCTGTTTATCGCCTCTTTTCTCAGTTCGTGCTCCTGGCATCACTTTGCACGGCTGTATCGCAATGGTTAACTTTTATTTGGTATCTACATTCCCAGCTATACTTTAAGTTCTGTGTTAACCTCTGTATTTTCAGCTCCCATCACATTGTTTGACACACAGTAATTAATCAATAAACATTTATTGACTGACTGATGGATTGTAAGGGAAACAAAATAAAGCGTGCTGGAAGAAGCCCTGACTAGAAGACAAGTGACTTGGGAGAAACCTGGGTTCTAGGACTGCGCTGTTGTGAAATACTTAAGGACCTCAGTTACGCGTTGTATAAAATGAGGCAGAACAGGGCTGCAAGCAGCTCGTGTTTAGTCACCACCGGGGCACAAGGGTTGAATTGGTTGGGCTCTAAGTTCCCTATGAGCTGGTTGCACCACTCACACTGTCAGAAACAGCGGAGCCAGACGCTCAGTCATGCGTCTCCCGGGGAGAAGATATTCAGAGTTTAACTGTCTGTGGTCTAGAACCTAACCCTATGGGAAACACCAAAGTGCTATCATTGAGCAATAGAAGGGAATTTCATAAATAATTTACATAGATGATTTTGCACATAAACATGTTTCATGGTTTTCTTCTTCTTTTTAAGAACAGTTGGAAATGATACTCCAACATGCTATGACGTAGGTCAACTTCTATGATGTGTTTTCCCTATGACACTATATTTCCGTGTTCGTAGTTTAAAAGCAGATACTACATAAAGTCACAGGTATCAAATTTTTCCAAGATGAAGGCAAAACACAAGAGTGTGGGAAACTTAGAGAAATGGAAGAAATAACCTGAACAGGAAGAAATCAATGCCAACACAGAAAACAGATGTCTGTGCCACAACATGAGATCTTGTTAATCAGTAATAGAGGTAGCCATCTGTTTGCCAGGATTGGTGTAGGCAATACTTAAGGACCTCAGTTAAACACTATATTAACTTATAATAAAAAAACCTTGTACCCATTTTACAGTAAAAGGGTAATTGTCTTTTTTTTTTTAATTTTAGGAGAAAAAAATGATAGGTATAGTTTTTCACTTAAATAAAAAAAACACAAAACATGCCCGAGTATTGATACCCATAACCAAATCACCCTGAGACTAACTAGCTGGATAAAAGTCTGTCAGTGTGATAGGAAGGAGTACTTTGAATGGAAAGAAGGAAGATTTATACCATATTTCAGCTTTCTAAAATTCATATATTACCTTGCCTAGATCACTGAATCTTTATTTTTGCTGGATAGTTTTGCAAAACCATCTAATGTTTCTTTGTCTCACTTGCTGGTTTTAGGAAATGCCTTATAACACTTGACACTACTTCCAGGAAGCTTGAAAAGATAAATGAGAAACTGAAATAACGATCTCTCAACACCTTAGAGACAACCAAAACATTATCCATCCTGTATTTTTGTACTTCTCAGCACTGAAGCTACACTGCTGATTCCTTTCTTAAGATATGCTTTAAAAAGACTTAAATAATTTAGCCTATGCTGATATCATTTCCTTGTGAAAAAAATGACAAGATCGCTAAGACAGTAATTACATTGGAAAAATAACCTCATATTCATAAACCAGAGTAATTGTTATAATTTCTCTAAACATGTTTCATTTTAGAAAATATAAGGTTTATGGCATACCTTAAAATCAATGTTTAAAAAGGATTTTGACATTTAGCAGTTGAATTAATGTTCTAAAAAATAAAATCAACTAAAGAGAATCAAGTCATATGTTAACATTAATAATAACTCAATTTACTATTGTTACTGGTTGGGGAATAATATAGAAAGAAATCCAACATCTCAATGAGGAAAAGACAAACAATTCAATAAAAAGTTGGAAAAAGTACAGGCAGTTCATGAAAAAAAATGGGTAAAAAATATAAGATGTTTAATCTTATTATAGGTAGAAAAAATATATTATAGCCAGAATCAAATAATTTTTTTAAATCAAGCAACTGACAAAATAAAAAAGTGGTTGATATCTAGCTTCTACAAAAGTGTGTTCTGCAACATTTCTCAGAGTAAAAAGCTTTTTCACTTAGTAGGTAATCTTGAAGGAATATTTCCTGTAGAAATAGTTCTTGAATGACGTGAAAACTTATATGCAAGCCTATTTAATGTGACAGTGTTTGAAGGACTACAATATTAGAAACTACCCAAATGCCTAGTGATCAGGATATGATTATCTAAATTACAAAGCATCATACAGGCATTAAAATTAACATTATATAATCACAGTGATATCTAAGCATTAATCACAAAGTCAAATTGAAAAATAGAATAGTAACATACAATAGAATTCTATTTATATATTACAAAAATGATAATTGCAAAATATTTCAGGAGTTGCACAGATACATAAACATATAAATGCATAGAAAAACTATGGAAAATTATCATCAAACTAGTCACAGTTTTCCTTGTAGAACAGAGTGTGGGAATTGATGTAATTGATGTTGGGCCAAGATAGAGGTTGCTGCAAAAGGCATTTTTGTTCTTTGTTATAATCACATATACCTCCATACTTACCAAAAATACTTTAAAGTGAACGTGGCATCATGTATTATTTGTGTAATTCACAAAGCTACACTGGTCCAATAGATGATAGAGTATATAGAGTTTGCAATGGCAGTACTAATGAGTGAGAGTGAAACAAAACAACCAAATATTTTCCCATCTCTTACCTGGTTGCCTCCCTTGTGCAATATCAGCTCTTAGATATACTTAAGTCAACTAACTTGTTTATAAACAAAATTTGATCATTATTTTAATTTAATCAAAGAACCATATGCTTTACCCAATGGGTTTCTAACACAAACCAGTTAAATGAATTTAATCTTTAAAATGAGATGAGAAACAAATGATTCATGAATATAAGAATATAAGCTAATGATTATAAACCAATTTTTTGGCAACAGTTGATGAAAAATTAATATTAATTCACCACAACTAAAAAAATGTCTATTAAGTCATTATAGAAAATGAAGATTATAACAAAGATTAAAAGCAATGGCATATTTCTCACATTTGTGAATTTGAATATTATGAATGGAGAAAAGAATTAAACACATTTTCTTTTCTTAAACTTATTTTGTATCTGAATCTGCCAAATGTACTCTCAAATTAAAATTGGGACATAATTTTATAAGGATTGGTCAACCATATTTCTAACTCAACCAAAGAATTTATATCAGCTACTATTGTGAGGTAGCTATGAGTACCAGTTAGGTATAAAAGGAAATTTTAAGACCTGCGCACATGGTTCCAATCCAAGTAAAGCCCTAGAATAAATTTCACAGTAGAGAGATATAATACGATGGATTCCATGGGCCATTAACAGATAAATGGACTATAGCACCCATAAAAATATGCAGTAGTCTGCATTCTTAGAAACTTCAATGGATCAAGACGGTTTTGTAATAATTAAGCTGAGTCACGGACATATTTTCTGTGAGTCCATTGATATATATGTGTGTATGTACAAGGGCTGTCCAGAAAAAATCTAGCTATAAATGCAACTATTTTTCATAATACATGGCTGGATACTTTCCAGACAGCCCTTGAATATATGTAAATAAGTATACAGTTGATCCTTGAACAACACTGGTTTGAACTACACAGGTCTACCTCCACACAGACTTTTTCAATAAATACAGTCATTCCATGTTTTTGTGAGTTTCAAATCCTTGCGTTCAACCAACCATGATTAGGAATCCATGGATGTGTAGGGCTGACTGTATATGAATACATTGTTCTACAACATTATATACATATGGGACTTGAGCATCCACAGATTTTGGTATCTGCGGGGATACTGAGAACCCACTCCAGTTAAATTTTTGGGGAGTCAAAAGTTATATGAAATGTTTGATGGGAGTTCCCTGATGGTGTAGTGGCTTAGGGCTTCGGCGCTGGTGCTGTCAGCGCTGCTGCCTGGGTTCGATTCCCCACCAGGGAGCCGCCCACATACCAAAAAAAAAAAAAAAAAAAAAAAAAAGCGAAATGTTTGACTGTGGGGTTGGAGGACAGCACCCCACATTGTTCAAGGATCAACTGTTATACGAGGTCGAACAATTAATTTTGTGGACGTGTCCTAGAAAAAGTACTACATAACTCATTGCTGAATATAACTATGGTCATCTTCAAACTACTCTTCTTGGGAAACTATGCATTGACACCAGTGCCTAGTCCACTCTTCAAAGCAATTTTGGAACTCTTTTCCTGGAATGACCATCAGAGTTGTCATTCTACTAAAAATCTGACAATTGAGTTTGCAAACTTGCCACAGTGTGCTTATGTTGGCAGAACTTGGTAAGGTGTCATAACCTTGGTATATCTGTGTCTCACAGCTGTGTTCTTATCGACATGTGGTGGGGTCTTGCTCAGTTGTGTTCATTATTGTTTTTGTGTGCCAGTTTTTAAGTGCCATTACAATAATTTTGGAGCTTGAATTAAGAGCAATGAGCAAACATTAAATTTCTTGTTACACTTGGCAAGGGTGGAAGTGAATTCAGGAACTTGTTAGTCCAAGTTTATGGGGATAATGCCATGAAGAAAACGGCAGTGTGCAAATGGATTAAACATTTTTCTGAGGGAAGAGAAAGTGTCACTGATGAAGAGAGGGGAGGGTCGCCAGTGATGAGCAGAACTGACAAAAACATTGCAAAAATTTGTTGAATTGTGTGTCAAAACTGTTGACTGTGAGAAGCATAGCAGACCAAGTAAACACTGATAGAGAAACAGTTAGGAAATCTTACTGAAAATCTTGGCATGAGAAAGATATGTGCAAAAATGGTCCCAATGGAGCTCACTGATGAACAAAAGCAAAGGAGAGTTGAACTTTGCCAAGACATTTTGGAGAGGCAAGATGATATTTTGGGCTGTGTTATTACTGGTGATGAAACATGGGCCTACCAATACAACCCTGAAACAAAGTGTCAAAATGCACAATGGATGTAAGCCAGTTCTCTACTACCAAAAATTTTCCATCAGTCCAAATGACGTTGCTAAACTTTTTTGATATCGGGGAATTATTCATTATGAATTTGTACCAACTGGAAGAAGAGTCAACCAAGTTTACTGTTCGGAAGTGCTGAAAAGGCTGCATGAAAAAGTTAGATGAAAATGACCTGAACTTTTTGCTAACAACTCATGGCTCTTGCAACATGACAATGCACTAGCTCACACAGCACTGCCTATGTGAGAGTTTTTAGCCAGTAAACAAATAACTGTATTAGAACAACCTCCCTGCTCACCTGATCTGGCCCCCATTGACTTTTTTTCTTTACCCGAAGATAAAGGAAATGTTAAAAGAAAGACATTTTTATGACATTTAGAACATCAAGGGTAATAAAATATGATGACAGCTCTCATGGCCATTCCAGAAAAATAATACCAAAATTGCTTGGAAGGGTGGACTCAGCACTGGCTTCAGTGCATAGTTTCCCAAGAGGAGTACTTCAATGGTGACCATAGTGATATTCAGCAATGAGGTATGTAACACTTTCTAGGAGGAGCTCATGAACTTAATTGCCAGACCTTGTACCTTGTATACACACACACACACACACACACACACACACACACACACACTTATAGGTATACATAAGCATGCTGTTATTGTCATTTTGTTGGTTGTTGGAAGCCTGTATGTCTACACACAAAATATAGAACTTAACTGCTAGATTAAGAAGAGTCTTCCAAGACCAACCAGCTTTTTTTTTGCCCCCAGAAATGATTTTTTTTTTAAATGTGGGACTTTTCTAAAGTTCCTGGCAAACCAGGATAGTTAGTCATCTTACCTTTGCTACCCATTTTATTTCATTGTTTCTACTATTAAACATTTGATGGAAGAGCCTTGCACCTTCCCCTTATGAGCATCAAGTCTGTAATTTCTCTTTATTTTGCCCAAATATTCATACATTGGGGACCACATGCAGACAGTACCATTATGGCAGACACTGTCAAGTGACTTACTTTTTGATTTTCATGACATATTGAGGTGACGCATGTCATGAGTAATATTCCCAAGAGGGAGAGAGTGAGCCCATGTCTATGCAGATTAGTAGACTTTCATAGCATATTTTTTCCTTTGATAATATTGGAGACATTTAAAAGTCAGGAGTATCCACCCTGAGTTTGTGATACAATTTTATAAGCAGTAGTTATTCCGATCATAATGTAAAATTACAGCTTGTGAAAAAATCTGGTTTTCTGGTGGAAACAATTGTTTTCTCTGTATCAAATACTGTTTGGAAGTGTTTACATTATTTGGGGAAATAGATCCCATGGATGAGACTGTTTTGGTTTGATGTATAGTGTAAGTTTTATCTGAAAGAAATACTGCAGTTTTCATATATTCCTCATGATAACTTGCTTTATTTGTTGTAATAATAACTAGAAACTTGCTTGGTTTTATTTATTTCTCAAGGTGAGTCCTAAAAGTGCAAGTAAATAAAGAATAAATTAATGAATGTGATTTGTTAGGTTGCATTATTATCACATTGAAATAAACAAATATTAATTTTTGTTTTATTTCAAAATTCATTTATAAAATGCAAGGTCACATCTGACACAGTAAGTATAAAATGAGTTAAGTATGATATAATGTTTAACTCTGAGGAGCATTCATCTAGATTTCAGAAGTTAATGATCTAGTTGTCGACAAATGATCCCAGAACAGTTTTGGAAAAATACGTGTGGCCTAGATAGAATCCCATTCCTTAATACTTTGTTGAAATGGAGAAGAGAAAAGAAAATTTCTTATAAAACTGTGCCTTGAAATTTGCATTTTGAAACTGCAGTAGTCCAGATATTTTTTGTTAACTAAGAAGGAATTTATTGGCTCAAGTAAATGGAAATCTAGAAGTAGTTTAGTCTCTGAGGTCAGCTTAACCCAGTGTCTCCTGTGGCATTCTCTGTATTCATCTCCTCGGCTGTTGCCTCCACGTGTGTTGGTGTGGGGACATCATGTTGTTTTCCCTTAATTATAGATCCCCTCTTCTTATTCCTTGGGACCTTCTAGCTCTGGCTCTCAACATTGACTTTTAATATCTGGCCACATATGTTTCATCGTTGCTTTTGCCTTCTTCTTGTCCCACTCTCCATTTTTGTGGCTGTGTGTTAGGCAAACGTCCTTCGTAGCTCCCTGATCTCAATGTTTCGCACAACCTGTGTTAGAACCCAATTCTGTTGCTATGATGATCTCTGGGTCTTGACATTTGAGTAGGATTTTATAGAATTCCAGATTTGATATCTGGAAAGGGACTAAATGTTTCCTATTCCAAGTCTTGAGGCTATAAGTTCCTCTGCAAAATAATCATCTAGTTTTTGCCTTAATGTTTTTAAAGGTGGAGATCTCAGAGCCAACTGCAGCAGCCCTTTTTACTTCAGAGAGCTTTCCCATGAGTTCTCTTTTCACCTTCAAGCTGAAAAGGAACTCCATTACGGAAACACCTGGTTATTTTCTTTTCATATTACGAAGTCACACATCTTCTTTCACCACGAATATCTTTAAAATACTGAAAAGCAGCTTAGACTTTTTTTCTGTGTCAGTGACATCCAAACATCCTTCATTCCATAATCTATTCATAAATCTATTTCTGTTTGTAGACTGTTCGTCATCCTGGTCCCCTTGCTTTTGGAAGCTTTTCACTTTGTCAATATAGGACAGAGTTGAACATGACACACTTAGTGTAGTATCACTAGTGTAGAATAAACCTACACTATTGTATTATCTTGGTAATGTTGCCTTTTCCAAGGACTCCACAATCAGACCGGCCTATCGGTGTCCATGTCATCATGATGGATCATATCAGGCTTGCTTAATTAGCTGTGGATAAATCACACCTGAAGTGCTTACACAGTTACATTTGAAATTTGAGAGAGGACTTTGTATTTATCCTGTTTAAATTTCACCATTTTGGTTTTACCAATTTATCAAGCTAAGTATGATCCTTTGACTCTAGGCTATCTATTCATGTTCTCTGTTGCTAAAAGAATGAGACATCAAAACATAGAACCTTTTGTTTTACTTGGTTTTCAAATGTTTGGGGAGGAAAGGGGAATGGAAGTCTGCACTGTAAAATCAAAACAAACAGGAATGATGTTCATCTTGCCTGAAACACTGATTTAGGAACCTAAAACAAATGAAAGCCTAAAATAAAAAACAATGCTCACATTTAATTCATTAGAATCTATTAAAATTATCATTTAATTTCTATAGATTTTACTTGAGATAAGAACCAAACTTTTTTTGCAGTCTTTTGCTAGTACCAAATGCTATGCTAGGTTGTTTCACAAAAGTATATTCTTATGGGAAGCAAATCATTTTACTCAAAAACTACTCCAATTTATTATGAACTAGAGTAGATCTGTTGTATACAGGGTCCAGCAGAAGTAATGCTCTTTTTTAAATAGTTATGTTAATGTAGTTATGATACTGTTATGTTATAGAATTACACCCTTATGATTTTGGTATGGATTACTAGCTCATAAAAAAGGGGTTTATTTGTGCTGGACCCTGTATTTACTGTATATATAAGCTGTGCCTCTTCATTATTTATTGATTGCTACAGAAGTGTATTGTTCTTTGAAAGGAAGTTCTGTAACCTGCCACATGCTTCCAGCAAAGAATGGGTTATTTAGAGCCAAGTTCTCCCTCCTGTTCTAGTCCTGCCAGGAGAAAGACTTGTGGAGGCCAAAGGAGGGCTCAGAAGTTCCTCACAGTGTTGCATTAACCCTCACCCACCCTCCACATCCTTGCAGTCAATCCCCTAAAGGCAGCTTTTCTGCAAGTCAGCTGCAAAGGTTCGATCTGTAGAGATGGCCAACTCATGTTTCTAGCAACTTCAGGGCTTCAAGTGGTGGGAAATAGGTCACTGGCCTCTTCACAGATGGAAGAGTTCCCTGTTGCAATTTCTCAAGATCAAAGAGAAAAGTGATGCTCTCGGCTCTTTAGAACTATCCCAGAGATTTCTATTAGAGCTTATATGAGATTCAATCTAAATCAAGGGAAAATAATGCAGAAAGAATGATTTTGAAGTCTCATGAGTGTTCATAATTGCTATTTTACACACTGACATTTTCTCCAAACATTACATAAGTATGTGTTAGATGAATTACATATTTTAAATTCCCTATCACTAGTGGAACAATGCTGTGCTCTGTGAAAGGCAAGATCATGACTGTCTTATTTACTGCCATACCCTGGGGGGTACTGATAAATGGTTAACGGCACGAACTCCAGGGGTATGTATAGGTGTATGTACCTATGTTTATTGTACGTTGTACTGATACAGTGGATGCGTAGCACACAATTTAGAAAAATGGGGATATATAATACTCTTTGTTGTAAATTCTCTTTAGCCGATTGATTCTTTGATAATAGTTTTACTGACTTTTGCCCTCTTGGATGTGTAGCCAAACTGTGGTTATAACTGACAAATGAGCATAATCCCAACATAAATGTTGGTTGATATTTTTAGTTACATTAGCTGATAAGAAGAAAGTGACATGGGAAATGACATAAATGAAAACTTCCCTCACTTGTCAATACAGTGATGGGAGGGTAACTTCTTTTCTGGATTAGATGAGAGCTCTTTAACATTGGAAAAATATTACCTTAATTTTTATGTTACTCACAATGTGACAATTACACATGAAGCACTTTTAACTTCAATTTGATTTATTAACCTTTTCTCCGTCACATTATTAAGACTAAAACAATCAAGATTAAGTGACAAAACAATAAATCAAGCCATAATTTATAGCTTTCTGATTTCTACAATTTAAGCATTTCATTGTGCTGATCTCAAGCCACCACTGTGATGGGCTTGTTTCTGGAGTTGAGGAGACATGCACAGCATTTCCACCCTCCAAACACACTCAGTGTAAATAACCTCAAGGACACAAATAGTAGTAAAGCAATTAGGAAGTGATGCATTTCTTTTTAACTTAATTTAAATTTTAATTTAAAATTTTAATTAAAAATTTTAAATTACAGTTGACATTCAGTATTATATTAGCTTCAGGTATACAACCTACTAATTAAGCATTTATATAACTTACAAAGTGGTCCCCTTGGTAAGTCTAGTACCCCCTGATGCCATACATAGTTATTACAACATTATTGGTAATATTCCCTATGCTATAGTTTACATATCCATGACTTTTTTGTAACTGTCAGTTTCCATTTCTTTTTTTAAAGTATTTTTTTCAGTTATAGTTGACATTCAGCATTATATTAGTTTCAGATGTACAGCATAGTGATTAGACATTTATATATTCATGCATTGATCCCTGGTTAGTCTAGTACCCACCTGGCACTATACCTAGTTGTTGCATTGTTGAGTACAGTATTCCCTATTCTGTACTTTACAGCCTTGTGACTGTATTCTAACTAGTAATTTGTATTTCTTAATCCCTTTACCTTCATCCAGCTCCCAGAAGTGACACATTTTGAGTATTTATTAACTTTGTTACTAATAAAATGTATTTAATTGAAAATTTATATAATTTAATTTTAATAATGTCTGTTTGGACTAGTTTGCAAAATTTTTATTTTTTTATATTATTTTTTTTTATTTTCTTTTCTTTTATTTTATTTTATTTTTTTTAATTCATTTTTATTGTTAGACTTATTGGGATGACATCTGTTAGCAAGGATTACATAGGTTTCAGGCATACAATTCTACTCTACAGTGCATTGTCAACTTGATGTATAATAAGTTCACCACCTAATGTGACTTCTCTTTCCATCACCTTATTAGTTTGCAAAATTTTTAAAAATTTAACAATAGGCTTTCCCAAGCCAGTGATAACTGGCTCCACACACCATTGAATATCCCCATTGTCCTGTAAGCACATTTTGGCCCTAAGCATACACTCTCAAATAACGTGGGTCATTATTACCTGCGACAATATCTGATTCCTCAAATTTCTTAACACATTGATAATACCTTCCTCTATCAGGTGGCCAATAAACATATTGATCAATTGATAAGATTCTACTTCTTTATTTGAATAAAGAAAAGTGACCAAAGGATGGCTTCAGAGACAGACACACTGAGTTTAAATCTTAGGTCTGTCATTCACTAGGTGCGCAGAATGAAAGAAATGACCCATGTTGCTTCAAATTATGAAATGGTAATAATAACAATAACAGCATGACAAACTGTTGTGAGCACTAGACATTGTATATAATATATGTGCTTGGCATATATTAAAAACTTGAAAAATGTTAATTATTATAAATTTTGGATTCATTCTTTCAGTGTTTATATAGCAGTTGAATTTGTGTACCTATAAAATATAATTGATCATTCCTGCCTTTTTCAAACCTCATAAGGATGTCAGTCAATGACTCAATAAGGCTATGAATATTACTCTGTTACTCAGTGATGGGCCTGCCCGTGGATTTGGGTCTTATTTTGTACAGCAACCACTGCCGCTGCAGAGAAGTTGAATAATAACCCCTACTCTAACTTAAAAGCTATTTCAGTATTAGGAAATAAAACATAAAGGGATGAACAGGAAAATAAAAGATGTTCCTTGGTGAGAATGAAGAAATACAAAAACAGGTTGCCAATAAAAGAGCCAAGATGTAGAAAAGGATGAAAGAGTTCATTGGGTTTCCTGCCAGGGTACCACCATTCAGGGAAGGAGTATGTGATCTTTGAAAAATGTGTCCATTTTTCCTGCTTTAAAATAGGAATTTCAGGTCTGAGTGAAACAGATAGACATTACATATAATCTATTTTCCTGTGGAAGAATGTAAAGGGTATTTGTGATTTGTGAAAGGTCTGTGAATAAGAAAATTAAGATAAATTGAGTATGTCTTGACTTGAACAATCTTACATTTTTAAAGAAACAAACTAATTTTGAAAAGAAAAGATGAAGTAAATATGGACTTTCCTAGGTCCAATGGTATTTATTAACTGCTATGGGGCATGTGGTGTTTCAATTAATATAATTAAACTGGATATTTGAAGGTTATAAACCAATATGCTAATAAAAATAACTAGAATTATAGTATTTACTTGACTGAATTCTATAAGACTGAACTATATATTTTTTACCAATATTCTACATGAACTGGGGAGGCTGAAATCAGTAATGATGAAACAAAACAAAACACAAGTTTCTGTTGGTGATGACTGCAATCTAAAACAAAAAATGCCATTACGCAGGCTATGGCATATCCCTTACTTTGGGTGGCTTATTTACAAATGGTAGCAGTGGCTACAGGGACACAGTTCCCCACTCTGATAATTTTTAGACTATGGCATTAGAAACTTTCACTAAGCCTTTTCTACTACTTTGCAGCTCTTCATTATCCAGCCCTGCCATATAACACACACACCTCTCCTCCAACTCTCTGGTCTAATTTCTACTTAATATTCAACTCCCAGGGTTCCCTGGTGGTGCAGTGGCTAAGGCTTCCATGCTCTCAATGCCATGGCCTGGGGTCAATTCCCAGCCAGGGAACTACCCCTCCCCCCCCAAAAAAAATATTCAACTCCCAACATATCTTATTTCTCATACGATGCTTTTCACTATAGTGTAGGGCTGAAAGTATGAACTTTCAATGGAATGACCTGAGTTCATCTTGATTGTTAATCTCTAGCTGTGTTCCTGTAACAGCTAATGTGTCTATCTCTGTTCTGTAAAATGAGGATGAGAACAATCTCTCCTTCATAAAACCACTGTGGAGATTAAATAGTTGGAACATGTAAAGTGGCCCAGACTTTGGCTGTGTACACTTGGCATTCAGTGCTGTTAACTCGCCTTATTTTTACCAAGCTCTTGTGTGCTTACAGTTTAAATAAGCACATTTAATACTTACTGATTACATCTGTGATATGCAGGTACTATTTGAGGCACTGGGAATACAGTAAGTTTTGTATTTTACTAGAAGAGACATACACAATAAACAAAACTAAATGCAAGAATATATAATATGATGGTAGGTTATATAAATCATGGATATAAGACAGCTTAGGGCATTGAGAGGGAAGTCTCCTCTGAAAAATTATCATTTAAACAGAAAAGTAAATGACATATAAAGATCTTAAAGAGGACATGATGAAGTGAAGAGAGTTGCATGCACAAAGGTGTTGAGTCAGGGATGTGTTTGGTTTGCTCAGAGAGATGCAAAATGTCCTATGAGGCTGGAGAGAAGCAATCAGGTTAAAGACAGGAGATTTGGTTATAGAAATAGGTGAGAGTCATGCTAAGGAGTTAGTTAGTATTGCATAAGTCAGTTTATAAGCCATACTATAG
The DNA here is from genome assembly GCA_004026885.1 of Lyroderma lyra. NCBI lineage: Eukaryota > Metazoa > Chordata > Mammalia > Chiroptera > Megadermatidae > Lyroderma > Lyroderma lyra. Next base: position 13,994 of record PVJL010011120.1, read on the forward strand.
AGTTGGTATTTTAGAATGATATGATGTGATTATATCATCTAAACAAGCATTAGAGATGCTGGGAACATGAACTGAGTTGACAGGGCATAACATGAAGGGATATCCTCTGAGTTTAGTGTGGAATTGAGGAACTTACTGGAGGGAGTACGGTGGCTTTCTGCTGGCATGGGTGATAACCTGCTGAGATGCGAGCATCTGCAAAACAGTCGTAATTGTGCCTGCCGAAGACCTGCTAGCCATCAGTCACTTAGTGTCTCTTTTGATTTATGGGCAAATGGATTTAGAAGCAACCTGCTGGGTGTCCAACTTGTTGCTAAACTTATGTGCTTCAGGGCTCCTGAAGAAAAGTTATCATTTGATAAATAGACATAGATAATTCTGAAACAAAGTTATTATTTGGTAAATACAAATAAATAATTCTCAAAGCAGGTAAAAAAGAAAAATAAAACAAGGGGAGAAGGGATTGGTATAAAAAGAGAACAAGACTCATTGTTTCAAACATCTTAGCAAATATGAATTAGTTCAAATCTACCTTTAAAAATTATATGTACCTGTTTTGGAAAACCATACAATAATACCATTAAGATATTTCCAGGCTAGCAAAACCTACACATTCTAAACACCATTTAATAGTCACACATAATATTGCTTTTCTCTCAAAATCCATCCATGTAACTCCCAAACTTTATGTGATTAGAAAAAGTCCCTCTAGTAGCAGAATACAAAGAAATTGATGTGTCCTCCCAACACATTTTAACTCACATTGCATCCATTAACCTACCTTCTTTAGCAATTTTCATAATTAAATGCCATTGCTCTCTTACCTGCAGCTTACAATTCTCTTTGAAGTCACATGAAAGTTTGTAACCCCTCCCCCCAGAGTGGGCCCTGAGGCCACTGCTCCTAGGCTGTGTTTATCTCTAATGAGAGCATTTAGTATGATTGGGGAAGGCTGCAAGTCCATCTCAGCTGTCTGCAGAAGCAAAATGTTCTGGTCCACTTTTACACCTTTTAAAACTGAGACAAAACGTTGAGCAGATTCTTGTTTTATTCTTCTAATTTAGTGACTTTTTTTCTGATCACCCAGAGATATGACTTCTTTGAACTTTCTGGGTTTGCTGCTTTCTGAACTTATCCATTTACAGAGATTGAAATACAGACATTTGTTGGAGAACAAATTCAGCTGCACAATGTGCTCAAACTAATGAACGATGGTATTTTACATTTTCTTATCCTCTCTGAAAATTATAGCACAAGGTGTTAGTGAAAATAAAAATGGGTAATATCTCTATCATGTATGTCTACCAAGTCTAAGGTTACTACTATCCAAACTGCCACTAAGATCACAGGTGAGATAAGATAGTGTCATTGGAGCTCCTTTGGCATTCTCTTTTCTAGCTCCATAGGTTAAAAAAAAAAGTATTGTAAAATTCTCGTTGATAATTACTGAAGCTCAGATTTTGAATTCTTTTTCTCTGATATAAGTACACCAAATTCTTTTTTTTTTTTTAATATATATATGTGGGTAGTTCCTGGCTGGGAATCGAACCCAGGATGCAGCATTAGCGCGGAAGCCTAAGCCACTAGACCACCAGGGAACTTCCCACCAAATGCTTTTCTTTGGATAATAACAGAACATAGATTTTAGCTAATTTCAATTATGTATACTTTTCCTCTCCTTGATAATGTCTCTTAAATAAATAGATTATTTTGTTTTTTGCTGATGTATAACCAGAATTATATGTAATTATAATTTTGTTTCCTAGCAATAGTGAAGAACTTGTCTCATTCATACTTCTCAGGCTTGGCTGCACCGTGATATTAACTAAGGACCTTGAAAAGAAAAAAAAAATCAGCACCCTAGTTTATCCCTACAGGATCTGTTACTATTTTTCTGATTAGGAGATGAAGCATTATACTATGTTAAAACTCCAGCAGGTGAACCAGTGATGTGTAACTGAAGGAAAGACCCTGAAAACCAGGGTGGTTTATAAAGTGATCATTTATCTGCATTTACTTAGTCCATATGAAAATCAAACATTATGATTAAGTTCACAACTGTAATTCCAAAAGCAAAATTTTTATAAAACAAAAACTTTTAGGAAAAACTAAAGGACCACATGATTTTTAAAAACATAGATGCTAGAAGTGTGGGAGGGAGGGAGGGAGGAAAGAAGGAAAGAAGGAAGGGAAGAAGGGAGAAAGGGAAGGAGGAAGGAAGAGAAAGAAAATGATTACAATACAAAACAAAAGTCTTATTTATGGCCAAATACAAATTAGAGTTTCAGCCATATCCTTATATCGATATTCAAAATTGATATAGTTTGCCTCTTCTGAATGTAAAAGTAAAATAAATCATTTATATGTGAAAAGCTATTTAAGAAGTCTGACTACCCTTCAGTATGTGTCTTATGTATCTGAGCTTATTTTATACAAACTATCTAACCTCCATCACTCACTAAATACCTTTGCCTCCCCAAAGTGGGTATTTTCATTAGAATAAAAGCATTAATTGGAATTGGTTCAATTCCTTAGCCTTCTGTGCAATTTTGTCTGAATTTTAGATTCTATTGGGTACATAATTTTTAAAAATAATATTTTTGTGTATGTTCCTCTGGATTTATTTCTCAATGAGAAAATAAGATTCTCAATCACCCTCATTTAATCTAGAGTTCTTTGCCATAAATTATCATAATGTCTGGCTGCAAACCTGTGACTGAATACAAAATTATCTCTCTATCATATCTTTGTCATTAAAATTACAAAAATAAATTTTGCCTTGATAGTAAACTGAGTAGTTTTCTGGCATTTTGTACAAATGTTAAGTATTTTGCATTAGATATAGTAGAAATCTCACTCTGAATAGGTTGAAGTCTAAGGGGAAAGATGCAAATTCTGGAATTAGAACATTTTTTGAGATTTTTTTGACATGTATCAACTTGCAACATGTCATTGTTGTTTTAAAAAGACATGTTTTGGTTTGAAAATACATGTTTATATGTCCATGTAAACAAGGCACATTTCTGTGCTGTGTCATAGCAGCCTTCCAGAAAGATTTTTTTAAATGTGTGCAATTATTGTGATGTCTTTATCCATATGTATCAATGTAAACATCATTCACTTAAAAATTGCCTATTTCTGCCCTAGGTATCATGAGAATAAAAGACTGTATGTTAATCTATACACTCAAAGTTCTCATATTATCAAAATGTTCTAGAAAACTAAAAAATTACTTTTACTTTAGCATTTTTTGCAAGAATGGAAATGTTCTATATCTGTCCCATATGAACACATGTGGCTATCAAGAACTTGAAATGTGGCTAGTGCAACTGAAAAACTGTATTTTAAATTTTACTTAATTTTAATTAATTTAAATTTAAGAAACCACATGGCCAGTGGCCACCATATTGGACCAATGTACTGCAGAAAAAGAAATTAGAAAAGTTGGACAGATTTTATTAGCTTAAATTTTACTGTTAGCTTTTCCTTAGGCTACAAAGAATTTTGAAAGTTTTCACTAGTCAAACTTTTGCAAGAATTTAAGTTTGTGAATAGATTACTTTCAGTGGTTGTCTGCAATGCCTAAGAGTAAGCCATAAGCAGTCAGTCGGATAACTAAGCCAGCAAGACCTCAGCAGGAAATGATAGATTGTAGCATGAGTGCCAAATGTGGTATTCTTGCTAGAGACAGCACCTGGGTATTAAACAGTGAAAGCTGTTGCCTAAAATTTTATTCCAGATTTTGCTGAATACCCTGGCCTTTTTTCCCCCTTTAATCCATGCCCTTTTGCTTTGTGACCGTCTCCTCTCCCATTCCCTGGTGAAAAGGCCCACATTCTTCCGTCTTCATGCCCTTTTTTCACCTTTACCTTTCTAAATAATCTTCCTCACCCGTACATTGTTGCTACAGCAAAATGGTGGCAATATTAATAATGTTAATATACTCACCAGGGTATCTTTTCATCTGAGGTGCTTAAAGCTCTCCTGTCAATGTGAATATTCCCCGAGATGCTTGATGATTGTCAGTGATCTTTTTTATTCCTTTCCACCTCTTCATTAAGCTGTCATAAGGTGCTAGATTGGCACAAAATGCCCAGGTGTGACCTCCTCAGCCATTGTATAATGACACATTGATTTATATTAAGCACATTTCTATTACAGAAGTCAGGCAGGGTTAGCCAATGGAGGATTTTGTTGTTATTTGTTTCAGCCTCTGTGAATTCAAAATCCTGCAATCATTTCTTAAGATTCACACGTTCCCTTCTTACCCCATCCCTTCATTATTACTTTTTGTTTCCCACATCAAATTTGTTCATTTCTCTTTCGATCAAAATACCACATTTCCCCATGTCTCCCTTGAGCAGTAGAGAGCTCTTTCAAATATATAAAATTCAAGTGTACATTTAACTTGTGATCTTAGTGTATAATATTGTTTTCTCTCCCACAATCTGAGGCAACTCTTTTAATTATTTCCCATTAAACATATTTTTACAATGGATTCTTCAAACTTATTTTTATATCAGAATTTATTTAAAAATACGTAAATCCTACTGTCTTTTTCTCATTTGCTTTGATTGTTTATGCAAATCAAATTCATTTGGGGGCATGTCATAAAGAAAGTTAATTATTTTTGTTTGTTAAGATATTGCAAGTAAATAGATTTTATCTTTCACTATCTTGCCAGGAATTTTAATTCAATGGATGACATTACATGAAATTTAAAGATAAATGGAGTAAATATTCTAATTCTCAACATTTGCCCCTGTTAATACTAAAGAAGAAGAAATCACATGTTTTGAAGTGACTTATATAATATTTTGCTATTATGTGTCTCAACAAATAGATTATTGGTAAACATTAATCTAGATTTACTGTACATTTTCCAATTGTTTTCTTCTCTTCTTTCATGTTAATCAAAGGAGAAAAAAAGGCCAAATTAATTAAAAATTAAATTGGATGAGAAGAATTTATTCCTTGTCTCGGAAATATTCTATTGCAACTGTGAGTAAATTTTTAAAGACGAGAAATAAATTCTTGCAAATAAGTCTTATAATAGAAACACTAGAATTCTTAAATGGAAGTACTCTTATAAATGTGCGTAATTATACCATAGAAATGTACTTTTTAATCTAGAAAGTTACCATTTAATTAATTGTTTATTTTGAGATATACCACTGGAAGATGAAACTTCCTTCTTTCCTCTTTCCTACATCCAAACATAAGCATGTTTAGTAATTTATCGTAAAGAATAATCTCCAAAGTAGCATTTCCTTCCAAAACAAACATAAAGCATAATTTTCTTATGTTTAAATACTCATATTTGGCCTTTATATTTTCAGTGGCAGAAGGCTCCGGCAAAACCATTCTGAACAGAGAAATGCTTTTTGATCTGATATTACAATCTTCAGTAGATACTCATGAGGAATCAAAATATACAAGTGCAGTTGAATAGTCTTTTGGAAAGTCATACATTTTACCCCATGAGAATTCTGACTTCTCATCCTGCCCTGAAAAACAAAACAAGTTTTTACAAAAACAACTTGATCTTTGAAACAGAAACCAAAGATGAAAGCAATAAAAAAATCCTACATTCTCTAAAAGGATTTCAAGCTTTCGTATTTGATATTCAAAGAGGATTCTAATTCTGCCTCATACATTCTCTTTAAAAAGTGATTAAATATAATAAAATCACAACTTAATGTATAATGTAAAAATATCAATTTCAGCTATGCATTGGAGATAAGCTGGGAGAGAGCTGGGCCTTCAAGGGTGAAAATAAAATGACTTTTGTCGTTGTTGTTGTAAGGAATATTTACACCTTCAAGTGAAATATTTCATACCACTTGAAGCATATCGTCTAATAAATTTTTTAAAAACGCTCAGATGAAAAGTACAAAATGCCTTGGGTTTCAGAGAAGCAGAATATTGCTGTGTGTGCAGAATGAGACAGAGGCACATGGATGTGGTGAGAGGACATGCTAGTGAGCAGCAAAATCAGCAGAGCTGACGGTAGGAGATCCTGGTATGAGGAAGAAGAGGGGAAATTCTGTTTTATATGTTCTGAGTTCAAGTTTGAAGGGATACTTGCTCCTCCTGGAAGAAATGTCAGTGTTCCATTCAAGCTATGGGACTAGACCTCATAAGAAAGCCAATATTTGGCATAGAGGTAGGGTTTGGGAGTCGTCCACATTGAAGTGACAAATCTCTGAGGGAGGAGAGAATGTTACTTTGGGCTGAATATCCAAGAAAGAATTCCCTTATTTTAAAATTTTTGAGAGAAAATTATTTTGGAAAAAATATAAAATATATGACCTCTTCTTGAACAGTTAGTTGATAGGCAAACAGTATTTTTTTTTCCTATTTGATGTGATTTCAGCCTCTTATGGCAAACATTTCTAGGTAAAAAGATACAAGGGAGAACATCAGCAAAAAGAATATATAGGACATCAATACGTAAAATAGTTTAAATGATCTTCTTAGGATTTATTTCACAATAAAGGTATATTATAAGACAAAACTATTATTAAAATGTATTGACTTAGAAATCAGAATTATTTCTTGGTGAGATGTGAATGAACAATTTATGTTAGTTATAGGAGGCCTAACTGCCCCTGACAATTATGATCTAGTGCCCAAGAATTTGTTGTGTATAACTTTTAAAAACTTAATAAAATAAAACGTTAATCTTTAGCATTTCACTCTATACTAAAAACATAACAAAAAAGTAAAATTTTAAATTTTGACAAATTCATGACTTTCTACTGATTAACATAAAAACCATGTTTATCTTTATATAAGGACCTTAGATAAAAAAAATAGCTGTTTTTCATTCAACAAATGCTTGTTAGTACATTTTCAACTTTAGAAATAGACTTTCAATATCACAAAGCCATAATGAAGAGCAAAATTATCACATGCTGACACCTTGGCATATCTCTGATTCTAATACTTCAATATTAAATAGCTATCTCTAGCTATAACATCTGCTTTATAAACTACAGTTAGTGTTAAATTGCGAAGTGATCATATTTTTGCTCAGGTAATACATTGTAAAGTGCAAACGACCCTTGGTGAGGCAATTGATTCTTAGTTAAATAAATAATAAGAAAGGAATATTTATCTGTTTGCTATCTGCTGATTGTCAATTAGAATCCCATTGTAACTCCTAGCAGCTACTGAAGCTGAACAAAATTGGTAGGCAAGGATTGAATATGTCTTTCCTTTGACTTTTTAACAATAGCTTACATGTGGAAATAGTTTTATAATTTATTAGTTTCCCATATATTACCCAGGTACTTTCTTTATTATTTTAATCACAACACTATGAATGAGGTAGGCAGGAAGATATTATCTTTCTCCATGAGGACTTAGTTAGAGATGGGAAGTTCTCAGCCTAAAGGAAGGGAGAAATGAAAGATAAGCTCAAAAGATGTGTAAGAACCAGATCATGGAAGTTCCTGAAACACTGGAAGTGTTTGACCGTTGACCTGAAGAATCCATGTCAGAGGAGTATACATATCTACCTATGAAGGAAAACAAATCAGTCTTGTTAAGACTAAAATTCAAATTCACCTTATCTTGTTTCTCAGAGGAAAAATGAATCTACTCCCGTAAGATGCTAGGTCACTACGATAAAGCTCACAAATCATTTAAATAATAAATAAATAGGGACATGAATACATAACTCTTAGAAGTGACAGTACATACTATGTTGACCGTGTGCTTCTTTGATCACCAGATATTATAAGAAACATCTCCTCAGCAAACCCACCACAGGAATTAATATTTATTTTATCAACATTATAACATCATTCTGGCTCAGGTTTTCTGCAGTGTCACTGCACAGAGTCAATATGAGCAGTGGAATAATTTATTGCAGGATTTGAAATGACTTCCTGTTGAAGGAAAATTATAGCGAATTTTGACACAAAATGATGGCACAGATTGTTGCAAAGTCCTTGATATGCCTTTTAATTGATGAGTTCAATACAAAAGGTAACTTTCTTGTAGTCCATAAGGCTAACCTCATTTTTGTGACTTCAGAAGCTTTTGGCATTGCTTTATTCAGTATTTTTTCCTCAGTGATTGAATTAGAGAGGGTGGGGAGGGGACAAATGGGAAATACCCTTCAACCACACAGCATTTCTTAAGCAAAATTGAATGCCTTACAGAACCCATAGCATAGGAATCAACCTGGGTATCCTGTCTCTTTCTCTCACTCCCAGCTGCCTCCTGGAGCTGCAAACAGGGTATCTTACTGATGTCAGACTCTCAGCCCTGCTTATACATACAGGATGTTCATTTAATACTATAGGTAAAAGAAATAAAAATTAAAGCTTTAGAAGACTGGAAAGGGAGGTAGCATTAAATATCTGAAGACCCTTCTCTATCTCGTTCTATGCATATAAATGCACAGCTCATTTATTTGTCCATTCATTTCTTTAAAAATACTTGGGGAGTTTCTACCACATTCCAAGCATTTTGTTCAACACTGGGCAACAATTGAAAACAGATACAGTCTTGGACTTATGCCTAAGTCTAACAGGCTCAGGATCTGGATGGGGACACAAGGTAATTAAGCACACAGGGACATAAGCTGTACACATTGTGGTTAAGTGCCACAGAGGAAACCAGTCAGGATAGGAAAGAATGCAAATGAGGGTTGGGGCCAAGCTGAAATCTATCAACGGTGGAAGCTCTCCCTGAGAGGATGACATTTATGGAAATCTAAAGAAAAGAAGGTGGAGATGGGGGACAGGGCAGTGTCATTCCAGCATGTAAAATGTGTAAGATGCAGAAACAGCCTAACCTGTTTGAACATATGAAGCAACGGCAGGGAGCTAGGCACGGTGGTCAGGTCATGCAGGGTCTGACAGGTGAGACACCAGGTGGAATTCCCAGTGCAATGAGAGGGCAGCAAAGGCTTGGAAGCAGAGAATGATGAAATTTGGATCACACTCCGTGCCCACTGTGTGAAGATGGTTGTGTTAGGGCCAGACTATCACTGGGTGGCTGACAGGGAAGATGGTTTGGCCTAGAGAGGGAAGGGACAATATTCTTTGAAAGTGTGATTGATGATAGATAAAAATATTAATCTTTTTGCTAAAAGAACAAAAGTTGGAAGATACTTGAAAGGTGATTTGTCTATCAAATTCAATTTATTTAGGAGAAGACCCAGGGAGTTCATATAATCAACTTAAATCTCACATCTAAAGACAAACAAAATCTATAAAACCACATCTTCTTATTGTGGTCTTGTTTCCACAATGCCATACTGTAAAATGGATCTTTAAATATAAACAGACATAAATAATATGCACATGGCTATAACTTTAAATTATTTATGAATTCTGTGTTAATTAATGCTGATCAAGTAATTAAAGTAAATGTAAATTAATTCAAAACGTATTAGTCACAACTTGTTCAAATATTATGAAAGAAAAGTAACTTAGCACTGGCAAAAAAACAACAAGCTACTTTATTCTGTCAAATAGCTAAAAGAAAACTCCTTGAACCCAAAGTGTCTAGCTGTTGTTCCACACTTCCCTTTCATTCTTTCTGGCTGTCAGAGCCTGACAGTTCCTGCTGGGCACTCACCTGGAGCAGGGCACGAAGAAGAAGACGGAAGGACCTTCTCAGCAAGGGTCCTGCTGGCCTGACAGTTTCCATCACCACCACAGCAAGGACACGGGCTGTTTGCAGGAATGTGTGGGGAAGGGAGAGGAAGAGGAAGATGAATTCCATGCTTAGAGACAGAAAGTTAGATCAAAGATCCTTCACTGGTCACAAAAGACTCTCTTTGAAGATACATCCACCTATTTTTCTGATCTGGGAATGTGAGCTAAGAAATGAACTCTAAAGTCCAATTTGAACCAATTTAAAAAGTAGGGGTGAATGACTGAATGTTCTGTTCAACCAAGGGTGTAAGAAGTTGGAGGTTTTTCAACAGCAAGAGCAGTGCTAATCGGAATATAAGATTTCCCAAGATCTTGCAGAGTCAGCGGGCCCTCCCACAAGGTCCTTTTCTGATACATTTTACTGCTTCTTTCTGGGCCTTGAGAAGGGTTATATGTGGTAAGTCTTCAGGGAAAAAGAAGAGACCTGCTTTCTGCCAACGCTCTGCTGATTGCTCACTGTACAACAGCACGTCACATTTATGGTTTTCACATTACCAGTTTCAGTAAAACCTGTGTAATAGATATTCTCATTTTGCAGGCAAAGAAACTAGAATGCTAGAATAATTAAATGACTTACAGGATCATACATATGAGAACTGTCCAGAAAGTATCCAGCCATGTAATATGAAAAATAGAGGCATTTATAGTTGGATTTTTTTCTCCCAGACAGTCCTTGTACAGTAACAGAGCGTGGATTTGTCCAAGCTTTCCAAACAACACTAAAACAAATGCCTACTGTATGCCAGATACTTTTAAGGACTTTTCTTGTATTAATCATTAAGTCCTCAGAACAACCAATGAGCTGAGTATCATTTATAGCCGATGTTTTATACATAGGAAGCAACTGAATCACAGAAGGTATAGGGGACTTATGGATACAGAGTGGATAAGTGGTTAACCCAGGAGCTGAAGAGAATTTATGTATTTATCAAGTAAGCTTCACTGTATTTATTAAAATTGCAGGTAATTATTTTAAATCAATATAAAGTATTCCAATTTCCTCTATTATTTTATCCTAATTTGTTGGAGATGTAACTGGATGGCTGTCAGCCAGGAATGACACTTTTTAGTTCCGCTGATCTTCACATCTTATACGGAAAAATGTTGAGAATTAATATGGTTTATGTCAACTATGCTACTGATGGCATATTTCAATCAACTATAGACTATCCCCTTTTTGTAGGCTTTTGGTGATCATGACACCACAGACTCAAGCATGTGTGCTTTGGACTCATGCACTGTACACACAGTGACGGTAATAGTGGCTACTGCAGGAATTTCTTTTCTTATTCATTTCTTTCTCTTTTTTAAAATTCATTTTTATTGTTAGACTTACTGGGGTAACATCTGTTAGCAAGGATTACGTAGGATTCAGGCACACAATTCTACAGTGTGTTGTTAACTTGTTGTATAATAAGTTCACACTCATTTCTTTTCCTTTTCATTTTACCTTGGAACCCCATTGATGAGACAGTCCAAAGTAAAATATGATAACAGTACGAAAGATGAGACTTTCAGGTTGGAGTTACTGGGAAAGACCAGAGATCGAGTACGAATAGCAGTGTTATTAATGATACAACTAGACCAAAGCTGGAAAGACATTTAGTGGCCGAGGTGCACAAACACAAGGGGCAAGTGTGATGCTGCTCAACACGTACAATTAAAACATTGAACATAAAGAGCATGGACCAAGATAAACTGGCCATTGTAAAGAATGCAATGTCTAAACATTGCAGTGCTTGGTGTTAGGGAACTGAAGTGGACTGCGATGGGACATTTCCAGTCAGGCAACTACGAAGTTTTCTACTTTGGAAATGATAAACTCAGAAGAAACAGAGTGGATCTAACACTGAGGCAAGACACAGCACAGGAAGGAAGGGGCTATAATGCAAGGTCTGACCCAACATTACCAATCAGACTTCTGGGAAAATGTATTAACATGACCATTATTCAAGTTTGTGTTCCAACTACAGAGGATGAAGAGGAAATAAAAAGCTTTCACATAACTATTCAAGAAGAAATTGATGACACAGCAAAACAAGACATGCTAACAATTATAGGTGATTTAAATGCAAAAGTAGGAAATAAAGCAGAGTCAAATATTCTTGGAAAAATCGGGCTAAGGGTTACAAATAAAGCAGGAAATCAGCTCCTGGATTTCTGAAAAACAACAACTTGTCCATCACAAGCATATGCTTCAAACTGAACAGATGACTGTATACATGGATATCACCAGATGCCCAACATAAAAATCAAAATAGACTATGTGAATAGAAGCAGAAGATGGAGAAGCCATATTTTCCCTGCCAAAATAAGAGCAGGAGCAGATTGTGGTACTGACCAAGAGTTGTTAATATCAAACATCAGTAAAGCCAAAGAAGAGCACTGAAAGAACCATGGTGCCAAAAGTGAATGCAAATAACATTCCCGATTGATTTAAAGTCCACATAAAAGCTATTAAATCTAAGTGACAAAGGAATAGAAGAAATATGGACTGAAACTAGCAATATTATCAGTGAAGAATGCAAAAAAGACAATACCAGAAATATAAAGAAAAGAAAATCAGAATGAAGACAAAAGAAACACTAAAAATTGTCAAAGACAGGTGAGAGGCAAAATTAAAAGATGACACAGACAGGGTTAGATTGCTGAACACAGTTTTTCAATGACTATCATGTAGAGATAAAAAGAATGATTATAATAGTTCAGGTAAGGAGATAAAAAAGAGCAACAATAAAAAAGGAAAAACAAGTGATCCCTACCCGAAGAGTTAAGAAAAATAAAAGGTAAATTCAACCCTAGACTAGGAATGCTAAATGACCAAGAAGGAAGCACATTATGTGACCAGGAGAAAATAAAGAAAAAGTGGAAACAGAATTCTGAAAATCTATACAGAAGAGAAAAAAGGATGACAAACACTTTTGAAGAAGATTCCTAAGAGGAAGAATCTGTCACTCCAGAAAGTGAAGGGAAAGCTGCCCTGAAACTATTGAGTAGAAATAAATCACCAGGGAGGTACAGATGAAATACTGATAGAATTATCTTAAGCCACAGAGCCCGAATCTGTTAAAATTCTAACAAGACTATTTAAACAAATATGGAAAGAAAACAATGGCCCACAAACTGGAAGCATTCGATATACATCCCAATTTTTAAGAAAGGAGAGGCCAAGGAGTGCAGTAACGATAGAACCATTGCTTTAATTTCCCATTCAAATAAAGTGATGCTCAAGGTAATACAATAAAGGCTTCCACCTTACATCGAGTAAGAAATACTGGATGTTCAAGCTGGATTCAAAAAAAAAAAAGAGGCACTCGAAATTTAATTGTGAATATTTTTTGGATACTGGAGTACTCTTAAGAATTTCCAAAGGTTAGTCTGTATTTTATAAACTACAGCAAAGCCTTGGACTGCAGGGATCATGCACAGTCTGGGTTGCTCTGAAAGAAAGGGGCATGCTTCAACACTTGATGTCCTGATGGAAACCTGTATCATGGGCAGGAAAGCACTGTCAGGACAGCATATGGAGAGACTGAATGGTTTCCTAAAGGCCAAGGTGTCAGACAAGGGTGCATTTTATGTCCCTATTGTTTTAATCTGTCTGCAGACCATATATGAAAAACTGGGCTAGACTCAGAGGAAGGAGGACTGAAAATCAGGAAGGAGGAAGAAATATCAATAACTTAAGATAAGCAGATGACACCATGTTATTGATAGAAAGTAGCACCGATTTCAAATAACTTTTGATGAAAGTGAAAGAAGCAAGTGTCAAAGAAGGACTGTATTTGAATATCAAACAAAAAGTCATGACTAGAGAAGAAATACACAACTTTAACAATGAGAATGAAAACATAGAAATTGTTAAAGATTTTTGCTTACCTTGGTTCAGACATCAATTCAAATAGAGACTGCAGCCAAAAAAAAAAAAAAAAAAAAAAAAAAAAAAAAAAAAAAAAAAAAAAAAAAAAAAGCTGAAACTCAGAAGGGCAGCATTGGAAGAATTAGGAAAGATCACAAGGGCAAAGATAAGTCATTAGAGACCAAGGTTAAGATCATCCCTTGTATTCCCAATTACTGTATACAGATTCCTACAGATTCCAAAGTTGGACAGTGAAGCATCCTGATAGAAAAAAAAAATGGCTTCATTTAAAATAGAATGTTGGAAGAGAGCTCTACAGATACCCTGGATCACCAGAAATAAATGAACACGTGGGTCCTAGAGCTAATTAAGCCTGAAACATCACTGGAGGCAAAAATGACAAAACTGAAGCTGTCTTACCTCTAGTACATCATGAGAAGGCCGGGTTCTTTGGAAAAGACAGTAATGCTGGGAAAAATAGAAAACAGAAAGAAAAGGAAGAGGAAGACCGGATATGAGATGGATTGACTCCATAATAGAAACTGTGAGTCTCCAAGAGCTGAGCAGGGCTGATGAGGACAGAACACGGGGGACGTCTATCATTTGTAGGGTCGCCGTAGTCAAAACCAACTCAACGGCACGTAGCACACACAGAATATCAGAGATGGAAGCATCTCAACAATCTCAAGGCAGCAGGAGGTATAGTAACTTTTTTTTTTTTCACACAGGTAATTTAAGTTCAGGTGGATTGAAGAGTGTGTTCACTCTCAAATGGAGAGTAAATTTCAGTGATATGAGCCCCACAGTGGAAACTGAGGTGTTCTGACCTCTAACCCTGCTGTTCTCTAATACTTTGCCCCTTCTGGGTCCAAACTTCTGTGGACCTGTGCAATACATAGAAGAAAATAAACAATGAAGTCAAGGGGATTTGGTAAAATATCATAATTGTAGAAGAGGAATGGTATTAAAGTACTAATTATAGTCTAATTAAATTTCAGAGGAGTCAAGTTGGCCCCATGTAGTCACCCCGAAAATTGATTTAGCTACCATTTATGTTTATTTTTAAGCTTCAAAGTAAAAGGCATATCAACTCTTTCTTTTCTTTTCTTTCTTTTTTGCCATAAAAATTGACATTTTCGTGGTTTATGGTTTGTGTCTTCTCTGCAATGATTCATAACAAAGCTGCCATTGTTCATAAATAAATATTCAGGTTTCATAAATACACACACACACACACACACACACACACACACACACACAGAGGTGCCAAAAAATGTATAAAAATTGTAATATTCAATATATACCAATAACAAAAGATGAATACTAGTCACATTTGACTTCTGCAATTATAAGAAGTGCTCAAAGTGGTTACAATCAGTATTTATATAATACATAGATAGCATTGCTTAAAATGTGTATGCATATTTGTGTGTGTGTATGTGTGTATGTATGTATGTGTGTGTGTGTGTGTGCGCGCATGTGTGTGTGTGTGTGTGTATAGTGGATTTCATCCCTTACTTTAAGGATTAAATCTGTAGTTCCACTCTTAATTACTAATAGATTATTTGTTCATATTAACTGAATAAATTTAGATTGATAATTTTACAGCTGATAGATAAAGGCCATTTATGAAGAATTTCTGTGTTGAGTAAGACTCATGGGTAGGTAGAGAGATGATGAATAAAGCAAGATCACACGGGTGGGGAAAGGAAAGCTGGAACTCAATGTGACGTGGCCACAGACCCAGAAGAATGATTAATGTGGGAATCGTCTTCTAGTGGTTTCATCAGCAGAGGGAGATTTGGGAATAAAAGAGTTTCTATTAACGATTTTGACACATAGCTTTTATGCTTATGATGCCATTATTTTCAACATTTCCCTTTTCAACTTGAATTCAATCTCAAAAACATAGATGATAAAAAGAGAATATCTCTTGTTCAGCCAAGAGTTTCCTCTTTGAATATAGTGTAAACACTTTAAAACTTTGAAATCACATTCTAGCATGCTAATCCAGCAAATCTGAATTATAGTGTCATAGAATTGTTAAAGAGGTTCTCTGACAGAAAAATGTAGATTCTCACCTCAGATGAGGTTAGTCTCCTTGTATGTTTTCTAAAGCACATATGATTAAGAGTCAGTGTCCTGTCTGAATGAAGTGCCCTTATCTTCCTGTGTCTCAGTCTCCTTTGCAATACAGATGACAATAGACAATAATTTACTAAATACATGCTCTGTCGACATGAACTTCTGTAAATCTAACAACATCCCCACAACTATTATTGTCATCTCCATTCTGTAGGTTGAAAAACTAAGACTGGGGTAAATAAAATAACCTGTCCAAAGTCTTAGACATAGTAAATGACAGCGCTAACCGAGAACCCAGAAGGCTGGCAGTGTTAAGCATGATATACTGCAGTCTCTTTGTATCAGGAGGAATAAAACAAAATGTGGAAACACCCAGCAGTGTGCCTGGATACATCACCAGGATTCCAGAATTGTTTAATCCCGATACCATAAACAATTATGACACTTGTTTAATGCCTGTATTCCTGTTCTACTACTAACTTCATGAAGGTAGAGCTATACCCCCTACTATGCAGCACATAGTAGGAACTCAAGAAGTAACTGTTGCATGAATGAATGGGAGTTTCATTATCTTGAAATTGTTTCTTTTTAACATATTATTTAATTTCTGCCTACCACAAGCATTATTTTTATTAATTATCTTTGTAAAAACCATCGGTATTGGTTCGACGAAGCTGTCATAACAAAGAACCACAGACTGAGTGGCTTAAACAACAGAAACTTATTTTCTCACAACTCTAGAGAATAGGAGTTCAAGATTAAGGTGCCGGACGTTGTAGTTTCTTCTGAGGCCTCTCTTCTTGATTTATAGTAGGCCATCTTCAGCTTGTGCCTTCCCATGCTCTTTCCTCTCTCCCTGTCTGTGTTCTCTCATTTTATAAGGACACCAGTCTAATAGAGTAGGGCTTACCTGTTGACCTCATTTTAACTTAATCACCTCTTTAAAGACCCTATCTATAAACATAGTCACATTCTGAGGTACTGGAGGTTAGGGTTTCAACATGTTAATTTTGTGATTCAACCCATACACCATTGTTACATTAACCCTTCATTTCTGCCTAGTGTGACTTTCTTTCTAAGTTATATCTTTTAGTACCAGAAATTAAATTTCTTACCAGATTTTCCTTAACAGAGCTCTTAAATTCAGAAACTTAAAAAATCTCCCATCCCCTTTGGCTTTTATGATGCCTCCCTCATGACCATTCTCCATCATGTGTTTTTCTTCCTACTTCATAAGCACTTGTTTTCCAAAGGTCTATGATACTGTTCTTCTTTCCCTTCATGCCTAGTGGGCAAAATGCATATGTTTATGTGTGTTAACAGCTCCTGGATTTATATCTTAAACCCCAATATCTCTCCTAAGCTTTAGACCAGTGTGTCCAACTGCCCATTAACGCTTTCCACCCAATATGACATACTGAACTTAACTGCTTCCTTCCAAAGCTGTTTTAATATTCTTATAATAGTGGCACTAATTTATCTAAACTAGAATTTTGATATTTGTTATGGTTTGGATTGTGTTCTCCAAAAAAATTATGTTGAAGTCCTAAGTACTCGTGGATGCAATCTTATTTGGAAATAGGGTCTTTGTACATAAAATCAGGTTAAGATGAAGTAAACAGGGTGGGCCTAACCCATTGTGACAATGTGACCATCGTCTTTATAAGAACAGCAAGTGTCATGTGAGGACACAGAGATGCAGGGAGAAGCCCATGAGTGACGTGCCGCTCGCAACACCAGAAGCCAGGAGCGATGCAGGGGGCAGCGGCTCTGCCAGCACCGGGACCTGGGACTCCAGTCTCCGGAAGTGTGAAAGCATGAACTTCTCTTAAGTTACCCAGTTTGTGGAACTCGGTTACAACAGCACTAGGAAACTGATACAATACTCAATCTAAAATCCTTTTCTCTTTCTTCTGTTTTCTACAGTCAATTACTTTTGTCCTATGTCTGCCTTATGTTTTGTTTTGCAATTTCTCAAAACCATTCCCCTCCTTCCATTCTTTTGCCACTGCCCTCGTCTAGGCCTTCATGATTTCTCCTTCTGAATATTGCATGTTCTTTCTCTCTTTCTATAATCTTGCCCCATCTCAATTCATCCCCTACACAGCTGTTAAAATAATCTAACTAAAACATTTCTGCATAAGACTCCATCTTTTTTAAAGTCTTGCATTATTTTGTGGCTTATTTTTAAGTATACAATAAAGTCCAAGATTTTTGGAATGATTTATAAGTCATATTTTCATGACTGATTGTTGGTTTTCAGGGACCCACTGCCTGCCCTGCAATTTATAAGAACAGCAAATTGCTTAATACTCTGTCCACACAAACACACATCATTCCATGACTTACTGTCGCTCGTGTACCACCTACCTGTAAACCCCTTTCCTTCTTGACTCCCTGGGCTAATACCTACCTACTCATCATCCCAGGTCCAACTTAGGAGACATTATGTTTATGAAGATACCTTGAATTTGCCTGCCCCTGGCCACATGTGCTCCATGGCTCTTTATATTGAAATAGCTGTTGTCCTGGTTTTATTCCCCAGTGGGCTGAGAACTTGTTGATGGCAGGAGCCAACTTCAACCAACAGAATGCCTGCTGAGCTGGCAATGCTCAGTATAACTGTGCTTACCTGAACTGCCTCCATGCTTGCCACTTAGCCAGCCATCTGTTTTAGAAAAAAAAAGCCATGGCACCCATGTCCATCTCATCTTTCAAAGAGAATTTACTGAATAAACACTATTCTGAGTGCCCGTCATCTAATTCTGAGAGAAAGATGAGCTTTTAAGAGTTCAACAACTTCTCTAAGGCCACATGGTTAATAAGCTATGATTTGCAATCCTACATGTATTGCCCTGCACCATGCTAGCTCTATTCTTTATGATTTAACCTTTGCAATGAACAGGCAGGGCCCCTTTTGCTCAGCTCCGTCCTGGAAATGGAGCCTTGTTTTACACTGTTACCTGTACTTTTTATAATCCTCTGGATTAGAGGTAATAAATTCATTTATTATACTTATGCATCTCTTATGGAAGGTTTTACATACACACTCATGTTGTATGTGTATGAGTGCATGTGTTGTTGGCTCCTAGATTTATATCTTAAATTACAGTCTCCCTTCTGAACTCTAGACCAGTATGTCCAATTGTCCATTAGCTCTTTCCACCCAGAAATATATATATATATATATATATATATATATATATATATATATATATATTTGAGATTATTACAACAAAGTTAGGACACTGGGTATTTCTAAATATTTTTATTTTTTTATACTTAGAACTTTAATGTTCTACATACTTAACATTCTAAATAGCTGTTTTAGAACTCACTATTCACAGACTAAACTTTCTCCATACTTATCTCCAGCCTTTCTTATTAAATAAATATTCCTATTTCTGTAATTTCAAATCAAGTGACTAATCTAAATTTTTCGTAATGGATAAATTTGATATTTTATGTGTTTATCATAATGTCTCAACATAACCTAAGACAGAAAAGTCACAAAGAGGAAAATATATTATTTTGTATAATATATACTATGTCCCGGGAATATAGCTCAAATTTAATTAGACTACTGAATGGAAAGATGAGATTAACAGTTTATGTTCCAGTAGTTTGATGTGTATCATTGAGAACACACCACCTTGTATCTGTGTTCCACTTATTAAAATGAAGGTATTATGGGTTCTGGGATCTCTCCTAACATGGGAGTTTACAACTCTGCAGCCTCTATGCTGTGCCAGGGAAAACAGCCCTACTCTCCTTCACTGGGACAAGAGGCTCGCACATTGTCAGGAGAACTGACCTCTGGCTAAATGCAGCTACTCTGTAACACTTAAATTTACTCCTCCATGGAGAAAATGGGGCTCCCTGCTTTGTAAGCCTGATAAATTCTACTTTCTTGGGCTATTTACATCCCACATCTCTGTATCTGTTTGCAGAGAGAAGGGTGTGGCCTGGTACAAACTCCAGCATAAAGCACAGGTCACCCAACCATCGCAGGTCATGACGACTTCAGTTTTTGCTCTATTTCCTGCCATTTTGAGCATATGGCATTGGGGTAGATGTCAGAGGAGGAGGAGGCAGCAAACTTGGGTACCTGCTGCAAACTGCTCCCAAGCACTGTTAGAAGATAGCAAGCAATTGAATTCATATATGAGACATGTTCTTTTCTTTTTTAATGTTGTTTCTGTAAAATGGCCTCAATTGTCTGGATATTACCGTATTTTCTGCACCATAAGGTGCACCGGATTATAAGGCGCATGCTAAAACATACCGTCTACAAAAAAAGGTAACGGAAGCAAAACAGTGATTTAGTTGAACTTTATTCTACTATTTAACAATACATTCATTATATTTTAATCAATCTTCTCCCACAAATCCAGGTCTCTTCACTGGTGCCATTTTTGGGGGTGCTTAGACAAACAAATATTGTTTTGCAGCATACCAGCAGTATACCTACCGGAGGCGTGGCGGAGGAAAGCTTACGTACTGTACGTATTACGTCATGTTCTCTGGTTTATCGCTGCCAGCGTAGTACTGTACGTATTACGTCATGTTCTCTGATTGGTTTATCGCTGCCAGCATACATAGTGTACGTATTACGTCCTTGTGTCAGCAGGAAATGGTCCGACAGTCAATCAAGTGGAGAGCTTACCAAAGCCGCACAACATTTTTACAGATTTTGGAACTCAGTGCACACAGCAGGCGCACCGGATTATCGGGCGCACGGCCGATTTTTGAGAAAATTTAAGGCTCTTAGGTGCGCCTTACAGTGCGGAAAATACGGTACTTACAAGTGAAGAGAACTCCTTACCGTTTATCCTCAACATGGGGGAAACTAATGTTAACTAATGCCTTTTATGTAGTAAACCACACTAAGTCTTAATTGAACTGAATAGAATATCAATCTCTACCACTCATGATTTCATAGAATTCTGTCATAATTCCTTCAAAAACATATGATTGAGCACGTTCTTCAAAATCATGTTTCTTTGAATCATAAAAACAAATTATTTTACATTGAATGCAGGTTTTTAAAAGATATGTTCACAAATTTAAATTATTTTTGTTGTTATTTATGTAACAAAGCTCTAAGAGGGCAGAATTATTAGTATATATAACTACTTTCACAGATTATTTAAATAATAGGAAGGCAGTGTAATTTGTTAATATCACTTATTTTATTGATTTCTTAGGAAGATTTCTAATAAATTATAAAATGATTAATGGTATCATGGTGCATTACTCAAAGTAGTTGGAAACAGAATAATACAAAGAATGTGAAAATGAAACTTAGGTGTTATGGAAATTTTCAGGTTTCCACACCCAGGGGAAGGCTAAGTGGGGATTAATTTGCTATGAGCATCATTAAAATGGAGACAGTGGAGAGGAAGACGGGCAAAGGAGAGCGCTGTGGCTGGTAGCATTCAAGCAAGCAGAGCCTTGGGATTACCGTGTCAAGTCTGTCTGCAGTCTAAGGAAGGGATTCTGGGTGTCAATCAGTCAAACTGTAGTTACCCAAAATAGAGATGTCATAGACCAGTTCTTAAGAATAACCATGTTGGAAGGCATCTAACATTTTTAAAGCAAGGCAAAGGAGTAACGGAGTTTAATGTCTCTCTCTCTCTGTCTCTCTCTCTCTCTCTGTCTGTCTGTCTGTCTCTCTCTCCCCCTCCCTCCCTCCCTTCCTCCCTGCCTTCCTTCCTTCCTTCTTTCCTTCCTTTTTCTGTTTTTGGAGCTGAGGCCTGGGTATAGTAGTAGGGACTCAGGGGAAGTCACTTGCAATTGCTCTTAGCAAGGCCAAATTGTCCTCAGTGAAGGAAAACAGACGATCTCGGAGGGCCCTCTGCGACTTTTCCACACCACCCAGTGTGCTACCTGGCACAGGCTGGCTGGGACTTCGCAGCCACGCCAGGCTGGGTACCGAGCCTGTCTTGAATGTTTGTAAATTGGCTTCCTCCTTAAAGCAGAGAACACAGAATCCTGCCACCTCAAGGACATTACCCCACGTGAAAGGGTAATCAGGTTACCCTCGGTGCAGACTCTGCTGTCGGGTGGTGGTGTCTGCCTAAATGTGCAAGCTAAGTCACCAGGTTTCCCACTGAGAGGGACTTCCCAGAGCTCCGAAAGTCTCCTTTCATTTGATTTTAACCAGATGCAAATTTGCTTTATTTATATGTATAAGGAGGAAAGGGAGAGAGCATTTGGAAGGGCATGTCAACTTATCACTCTTTAAAAATGGAATATACAAAAGTCTCCATTTAATTGTTCTGGATCCATTTAAAATATAACAGCATTGGCCCTCATGTCTAATTTTTCATTTGAGACTCCAAAGACTGGAACCAATACTTAGTTCATGTCACGGAAAAATTAAATATTTTTCAACAGTATATTTCTTTATTTTTATTGCTGTTCTGTTTCTCATATAATTTACATAGTAATGTAAAAATCAAGTAATATAATAAAAGAAATGCAGTAATAGAATAAACTCATGTGGTACGAGATAATATTATATCATCCATAACTCCTATTGTTTGTCATTTTACAAACAGACTAAGTATTCTTAATCATGGTATCTTTTTCCTTTAGTTTGAAAATGCATAACTTTTGAGAGTGATTTGTTATTTTCTTATGCATATTTTATAAGCTATATGCTTTGTAGTTATGTTGCATTTGAAATACTATAGAATCATTTTCCCTTGACATTAAAAATGACAACTTTTTTGCGTTTTTAAATGACAACTTTTAGACAAAGACCTTCAAGAAAGAAGATGCAGAAGGAAAGATTCTTTCATCAGGTAGATGTTTTAACACAAAAGTCATTTCTAAAATGAAGACTATGATTCTATAATTGCCTTTCAATGATAGAATATGTTTTAAATATAAAGGAAACACAAGTTTTGTTCATTTCATTATTTAATCATTTATACTGGGAATAAAAAGCACTTCGTGTATTACTTTAAGCTTTCTCTCTTCTCCTCTTTTTTCTCTCTTTGTATGTGGCCTTGTGTGGTAAATGTAGTTGTTCAGGCACTAAATTCAATTTAGCCAGTATTGATTGTTGTTCAGCTCTTCCTGTCTAAGATCTGCTTATGTATTCTAACATGTAGCAGAACCAGACAGAAATAGGACTCCGTAATTCTGGAAGCAAACCACTCATCGGTAGTTTTGTCCCTGTTTTATGCCCCCAAATTTTGACCACAAGTGTCCGTGGAGGATGTTTTCCACTCAGATACGTACTTCAATACCCAGAAAGTTCCTTTAATTCAAGGTTTTATGAAGGTTAAATGGATTGAAAGTTAGCAGGCTCACACTACGGAATGTGAATGCTATACCATTATATCTTCTAAATGGTTAGTTGTTTTCAGATATATTAAACTATAAATGCTTCTTGTTTTAATTTGTAACTGTTTTCTCAGTAGAAAAATATGATACCACTGGCTATAGATGACTCATGAAATCGTCTTGTGTGGTCTCTTAGTTGCATCCTGCCTTTGTCATTGTGTCTCACCTTCCCCTACGGTCGTATTTCCTTGTTTCTTCGTGATCCATACAATCTTCCTGATGTGCGATTGCAAAATTCATGCAGCACAGAGACAAATCTGTCTACATTTGCACTTGTTCAAAATTCAGAATTAAAGCTCATCCCTTTTCAACTTAACTGTTTCAGTTGTTTTATGCCAGTTATTAACAGCATAGAACCAAAAAGCATCCCCTTGAACTTAAAACACTCTCCAAAAGAGAAGCACTGTACCAGAGCAGAGAAGAATGTGGGCTCTGAAGCTAGTCTGCTTTGATTCCAAGTCTTGCTCAGACACCAACTACCTGCGTGATACTAGGAAAGTTACTTAACTTCTCTGAGTCTCAATTCCTTCATCTTTAAGAGTGGAGATACATTCACACTGTGTAGGGTTATTTGGAAGATAACATGAATCACATCATATAAAGTATCTAGAACAATAACTGGAAAAAGTTAGTGCTCAAAAACTATAGGTTCTTTTTATTGCCTGTGTGATTAGTTTTCTAGGAGCTATACGCAAAAGCTTTTTGCATTAGCTCTCTGTTTCTCTGTGTACTCTGCACTCAGCCCAAGCAAGTGCCTTTGTCATCTCAGCCTAGATCCCTGGTGACATGAGAAAAATTATTAAAATAATGCAATTTCCTAAAACTTAAGTACACACCCAGCAAGATGAGTTTATCAAATTGGCAGGTATTATGAAGAACAGTCCCTTTGTGGCCCATTTCCAGGGACTAGGACGATGCCTTCCATTTGATTCTTGAGCTAGGTGAAATAGCATGGAGTTTTAGAGATAGAAGGAATCTGTAAGATTTCATCATTATTCCCTGTTCTCTCATATTTGAGATCTCTAGTACTTTCTATAACATCAAAGATGATATCTAGATATCAAAATGACTACATTCTGGGACAGTCATTCAATTATCAGACAACATGACTGATTAGCTCCATTGTTCCCCTTCTTTTGAACTCTCCAATTGTTTATCCTCTGATGTTGATGCCAGGCACCATGATAGGAATAATAGGGCTTGCCTTTACCCTTCTAATTACTTTGGCTTTATTTCCAAGTGCTTACGTAAATGGTGACTATAAAGGAGGAAATGACCGTGATTTGTAATACTGGCCTACATATCTCTCCATTCTTCCCAGACCTTATTTGTAAATGTTTAAATTTGGATCCAGTGCTTGATCAAGCTGCTTACTGTAAGTGCCCCAACTTTCATAGTTGTCCTGACACACTTCTTTACACCCAGACATTTTGAACTCTATTATTAGAATATAAAAAGAAATAGATTAAAGTTGGTTTAAAATAGTAGGCTGCTTGTACAGGGGATAAAACATAAAAACTTGGCTGCTGCCAGGGATGTTGTCTCCAGTCATCAGTCAAGCAGAAAATGTGAGGTGTTTGAGGGCTATCTAATAGTTTCAGTTCTTCTTCCCCTTTGCCTTGATGCCATCTCATATGGTTTTGAGTTGCTCTTTTAAATGCACAGATCAGTTTTGGTACTCAAAATTAAATAAATAAATAATTGATGGACAGCTTTTTCTTTAGGGAAAAGAACTTTTTTGTGACAGCTCAAAACTTATTTTATAGTAAGAACATTTTAAAGAAGAGCTACCAGTAAGACCACAATGTAGTTGGTTGACTACAATGCTAAGAAGCAAAGAGGTGAAAAACACGAGGCACCCATTTCTCAGTGGAATTCCACATTATGGCAATTTTCTTCTAGTCTAAAGTTAATGCAATTTCAAACATGCACAGTTATTCAGAGCACAGGATAAAAATAAAATGATGCACTGATTGCATGAACCATTAAGAGAGCCACAACCTGGAAGAGTTTACTCTCCAATAAATTATACTGATACAATGTTTAAAATTATTAATATTGTAGAAGACATTTGACATAACACGGACGGAAATGCAAGACTAACTGAGGCAATGTGAAGGTTTTCATTTAAAGATTTTTGTGTTTGTGGACAGTCTTACATCTCACATTCATTCTTCTAATCTCTTTACCTTACCCTGGGCGAATATTTTTATAAAAACCATTTTCTCATTTTTTTTTTCATCTCAAAACACATGCTACTTAGCTTTCATTTGGTAAATTGCACACCCTTGAGCCTAGAACCACCCACAGCTATCACCGGTTTGTCAATGCCTAAAGTACGAAAACACTCTCCCTGGTTCATTTTCTCTGCTGCCTAGCCTGGAGGGCTGTTGCTCTCTTTTATTTCTTTTTATCTAGTTTTCTGTGGTTCCCTTCCATTTTTCCCCATCAGGTCATCTTTGTATTCCTCACAATACCTACTAGGCAAGCAATAAATATTTATTATCTTGAAGTTTGTAATTTTTCTACTTGATTCTACTGTTCCTTACATATTGAAGGGCCAAAAAATCAAAAATAAAGGCTGAGAAGATGCATGAATGTATGGAAGTAAATGCAATAATGTCAATACATTCGCACACAAAGAAGGACTTAAAGGCTTTTTCATCGCAAAGGCAACCAGAGATAAAGTTGCTGACATTCTGTGTTTCTAGTACACATGCATAGATAGAGATATGCTTTTGGAATTCAAGGGCATATGGAGATGAAGGAGAAAAAAATAGTCTTCCTAAATTGTAGGTAGAGTATATTTTTACTTCATGTATAAAATCTAGAGTTTCCAGTTTATTAGATTGCACCGTATGAAATTGTCATTTTTGTAGATCAAAATGGTTGAATATTAGGAATTGCCTATGGCTGAACCTAGTAAATTGACATACTCATAAAATAATATTTTTAATTCAAAAGTGTTTCTATCCAGAAATATAGAAGGCTGCA
Source organism: Lyroderma lyra (assembly GCA_004026885.1). Lineage (NCBI taxonomy): Eukaryota > Metazoa > Chordata > Mammalia > Chiroptera > Megadermatidae > Lyroderma > Lyroderma lyra. The sequence continues at coordinate 39,965 of PVJL010011120.1, forward strand.
TCTCCACAAGTTAACTACAGGCAGTTAGCAGCAACTAACACAGTATTTCACCATAATTCTAATTATCTTGCTTCTCAAGGGCAAAATCACAGGAGAAAGGACTTCTCCCATCACAGAATGAAACAGTGATTTGTTTGTGTGTTTGTTCTTTTTCTTTCTTTTTACTTATACTTGAAGCTTAGTGTGGAATCTGAGGCAAGAAAAATAGTTTTGCTGAGGCAGCAATGGGAAGATAAGTGAACCTGAAAAACCCCTACCTGGCAAATGAGCTTCCTCGAGCCCAGGGAGACTTTAATTAATGTTAATGGGGAAACCTCCTTCAAAACCCAATTAAGCACTTAAATGTGTTCTTAATGATCTCTGCTCCTGGAGTCAGGGTATAGAGAGGGGAATTGATTTAACACCAGGAATAAAAATATAAATGTTCATGGGTCCAGTGTGCCACCTTGTCTGTGGAAGCTTTGCTTTCTCTTGGTGAACAAGCTTTCCTCCGATCCCTCACGTGTTCTGAATCTCGGGTGGACTCCTCCCCCTGCCCTCTTGACCTCTGCCACGAAAGGGTTAGCAGCTGAGCCGAGCGTCCCTGGCTGCAATAATAACAGTTATACAAAGCACTTTTAAAACACAAACAGATTTTGAGTACCTAATTATGCTGCAGGTGTTGCGTGTCCCCCAGCATGAGGAATGATCCTGACACTCTCTTTATTATTCCAGGACTGACATAATGAAAATTCCCTATCCTTCAAGAGAGAATGCCTCTCTCCAGCCACCCGCAGTCCCCATCATCGTGATTGGTATTGATTTTAGATTAGCATGTATTTCCCAAGATCATAGTTCCTTTTTAAAAAATGTTAAATGAAATCCAAAATGAATATGCTCACCTAAATTTACTATTACTTCAAAATACTTGAGTATGTGTGTGTCTAAAATATGGTTTATATTTTATCTGAGGGAGCACTAGTTCAGATAGTATTATGCTGCGAGCTAAAAGCAAAACAATATTAGAAAATGCTATAAAACATTCATGTGACGTATCATCTGTGATGCTGGTTGTCCTGAACTATTGCCTTCCAGCTGCAAATCTGTGTCCCCCCACGCGTTCCTCATGACATCCTAAGGCAGGAGCTGGGTGTGAAGGCCACGGGTGGGGGGCGGGGGGATGGAATGTCTAGGAGACAGAACTGACCCTCTCTTGGGGGTACTGTTCCTCCCTCATTCATACACCTCACATCACCCTGTGTGGCCCTGGAGGATGGCTGGTTAGTCAATGACGGGTAAGATTTCTCAAGGGAGGAGCAACCTAAGAGGCACAGTCATACAGGGGCCATCAGGAGAGAGCTTGGGCTCTACAGAGGTGAGGCACAGCCCCTCACCCTCTCTGAGGATAATCTCCTGCTCTCTGGCTGCCTTGCTTCCCACGTATAGCTTCAGCTTGAGATCTCATGGAATGATCTCAGCCATTCCCTCCCGTAATGGATATTTTCATAATAACAATGTCTCCATTCACTGGGTTAGTTAAGCGCTGGTGTGTAAAGGCACAATACGTGCTGGAACACAATGGGGACTTTCGGGAACAGCCGTAAAGGCATGATAATCACGGACCTTGGCAAGAGGAAGGTTTTACTTCCCCATACAATTTTCACGTCCTCATCCTATCCATCAATCAAAGCCATGCACTGGCCCAATTCCGGGCACCCAGTCCCTGACGTTGGGGTCCCTTGGCCCCGCTCATAATCTATTCTTGTCTATTGTCTTTCTTAACTTTTCATCGCCCTTCTGTTTTCCCACTGCTTGTGTCCTGCTGAACGTGACACTGAACCATAGAAATAATTTTCAGAAGAGAAAGTTAATCATTGAAATGGAGGGTTTTTCATGAAGACAAGCAGAAGCATCAACCAAGAGTCTTCAAAATGCTTCAACTTGTATATCATTGTCTGTGTTTAATGTTTTTCAAAGAACAATGTGAACTCAAGTGGACTGGACTTTTTTCAGGACATATTCAAGATAAATGAGACAACAGGGCATATAGAATGGTTTATGTCATAATTTTGCCCCCACCCCCATCCCAGGCAGATGTATAGAGTTAACTTCCAGGCTTCCCTTTTCTGTGCCGATGGTCTTGCCTTTCCTTGCCTGCTTTCTCTTATTTCTCTACTTTCTGAACACTGAGTTCTTCCTACTCTTCAACCTTTTTGAGATGCAAGATCTTCTAAGGTCATAAAAGACATGTTTGATGGGCAGATTTTACTGAAGTAGACTGTCATTTTGGCAATAAGGAGATGGTTTTAGTAAAATGAATGGAGCTATCATTTAATTCCATACTACCTCATTATCTTTCATTGTATGAGGGTTGTCCAGAAAGTATTCAGCCACATAATATGAAAAACAGAGGCATTTTGGCTGGATTTTTTCCAGACAGCCCTCATATATTTCTCAAACAGACCATACAGTAATCCCTCCTTACCTGTGAGGGGTATGTCCCAAGACCCCCAATGGATGCCTGAAACCACTGACAATGCTTTCTTTTATAGCATACAAAGGATACTTCCATTTTTGAATATTAGATATATTATATATTAGAGTCCACAACAGTGCTGATTAGTAAGATGTTCAGGTTTGTGTTCATGGCCATACCTTAAAATTTAAAACTAACAGTTTACTTCCATATATTGTGTTTTGCTATGCTGATGACCAGTCCCTGAAATAGGAATCTTAATACAATTTTTTATTCAGTTTCGAATAGTAGGCTTTGGAGATTATTTGAACTCTCTGTACACTATATTTTGTTCCTATACATACACATCTATGATAAAGTTTAATTTATAAGTTAGGCACAGTAAAATGTTAACAACAGTAACTAATAACAAAATAGAGTAATTATAGTACTATCATAAAAGTTACGTGAATGTGGTGTTATTAAATAAAGTAAGGGTTCCTTGAAAACAAATACTATAATATTGTGACAATCAATCTGATAACTGAGATGGCTACTAAGGAACTAATGGACAGGGAGCGTCTGCAGCGCAGATACAGTGGACAAAGGGATGATTCTTGTCCTGGGCAGGACAGAGTGGGATGGTGTGAGATTTAAAACTTATGAAATGTTTATTTCTGATACGTTCAATTTAAATGTTTTGGACCTTGGTTGACCATGAGTCACTGAAACCAAGGTAAGTGACACTACAGCTAAGGGGGGAGGGCACTATAATGGGTTACAGTTGCCATTAACCTTCTTTGAGATCTCTGTTCATCTAAATTAACCAAAATACACACATTGATCAATAATGGTACCACCCCTTACCCATTGTTTCTGACATATTCTCTTCACATAATAAATGTTGGTGCAACGTGTAAGTTAATAAAAAGGCAACTGATTACTTCTACCAGTATGTGTGAGACAGAAAAGCTCACATTTTGAAATAAAGATTTTTGCCCACATCTACCATTAGCAAAGTCTTATCAGGACTTAATGATCTTTTATTTTTCCTCACACCTTATGAGGTCATTTTACCCTCCCTAAAACCCAAGAGGTTCATATTACCAACTAAAGCACAAAGAAATAAGCTAAGTGCAAGTAAATGTACATCTTTAACATGTTACCAGTAACGAACGGCTCCCTGGGGATCTTTCTCACTTGAGGACTCTTTATCTTGCCATTATGTATTCTCTTCCATTTCCTTGTCAATCACATCATGCAAACCTGGCATGTTGCAGGGGAATTTGATTGTTTTAATCTTACTTTCTTATCTACCAAGACATAAAAATCACCATATGCAATCTCAAATTACATATGAAGAAGACATTTCAGAAAAGCAGTTCTCTAGAATTTTAACTTAATTACCAAGAATATTTGATCAGATGGTTTGAATTCATTCTTAATGACTGTTTGGGTGTTTAAAAGCTTTCTACACACATGGTGTTTGCCACACATGTCCCTTAGAAGGAGTTTCATACACCTTGTATACCAAACATCTTTAGTAGCTTGCAATAAACGATTCAACTACTCTTCATAGATCAAGGTACAGTGCTAGACATGGAAGTATCAACATCTTCTCTTAATGAATAGTCCAGGGAGTGAAAAACTGCCTCGAGACTAACATTTGCAAAGGAGAAATTAAGGTAACCAAAAAGCAGCTATCACTTGATTCATAACCAGTCAGAACTACAGGATTTGGAGGTATCTGTAATTCTTGCCTGAGTGTAACTGAAGATGGTCATACTCTTTTTCTATAAAAAATCTTGGGAAGAATTTCATATTTAAATAAAAGTCTGTAGAAGTATACAATATTGATGTATTGTAAAATGGAATATATGTAGAGAGGGATTGGAGCTTTAAGAATGTTGTGCTTTGTTACTTTATTCCAACGTGAATAAAAGCCCTTTTGAATGAGCTCTTCCACGTGCACTATGTGAAAGAAGCAGGTTATTGGGTAATTTTTTCACTGTAAAAGAAGCAATTTTCATCTGAATGTTTACACATTCCAATGATACGCAATTAATTTTAAATAACGGAAAGCATCCATCTTAAAGTCTAAGGAACAAAATCAAACCGTACTTTTGCCAGGACATTCTGACTTCTTCACCTGGTTTCGTGCAAACAGTGCGTCCTTCTGGTCTCTCTCACCCGGGTCTGAGCGCTGGGCCTGCTCCTTCTTACGGCGGTCTGCGCTTCAATACAGCTACTCACTATGGTTAATCAGGTTTCTTTTAGCTCACTGATCTTCAAGAAGACCACCTCTATGGAGGGCACTAAATTTTAAAGACTGTAAGAGTCACAGTTCCACCCGCACGGGGGAACACAAACTGTAAGGGATGTTCCTAAAGGTGGTCAGTGGTAAGGTCTTTCTAGTCTTCGCTTGTAAGGCTTAGCTCAGTTCCAGCTCCAGTGTAAGAGGAAC
>PVJL010011121.1:0-44810 GCA_004026885.1 Lyroderma lyra
CTTCAGCCCATGTCTCTATCCTAGGCTCCTATCCCTTTCTTCTCTTATTCTGTGTGCTTAATTCAAAGTGGCCTAAATTCTGTTCCTAAATTGAAAGTCTTTCCAGCCTAAACATTTTTAAATATTTTCTAACACACCCTGGAATCCTCCCCTATCCATCCAACCAGTCATTTCTGTCAACACACACTATCATATTACTAAATGCCACTCAACTTCAGATTTAATTTACATATCATTTCTTAGAGAAGGCTTTCTTCTCAACTCTATTTCTGCTTAGTTTGAATCCCCATTACATATCCTCCCAGCATCATGTGCTTTTTCACAGAATTTATCACAATTGTCATTAAATAACTATTTGGTTAATTTGTTTATTGATGTCTATTTCTAGAACTAGACAGTAAGCCTGGTGAAAAGAGGAACACTTTCTGTCTTGTTCTTTTTATCTCCCGCACATAGCATATTGTCTAAGATATAATGATAACTTAGTAAGACTTCAGCAAATTAGTGAACAACTTGTACCCCAACATTCATTGCAGCACAGTTCACAGTGGCCAAGTCATGGAAACAACCAAAGTGCCCTGCGACAGACGACTGGATAAAGAAACTGTGGTACATATACACAATGGAGTATTACTCAGCTGTAAGAAAAGATGAAATATTGCCATTTGCAACAAAATGGATGAACCTGGAGATCATTACGCTTAGTGAAATAAGCCAGACAGAAAAAACAAAGAACTGTATGACTTCACTCATATGCGGAATATAAAACTGAAAGCAACAAAGAAACAAAAACTCATGGACATAGTCAATAGTTTAGTGGTTACACGAGGGTGAGGGGGGAGTGGGGAGAGAGGATGGAGGGGGAGTAAAATATATGGTGACGGAAAGAGAACTGGGTCTGGTGGTGAACACATAATGCAACACATAGATGATGCACTGTAGAATTGTACACCTGGAATCTATATAATTTTTGCTAACCAATATCACACCAGTAAATTTAACAATAAAGATATGAAAAAAAATTAGTGAACAATTTAGTCTTATTTTCATTCCTAAGTTTCATTTTGAAATACATATTCAATTACACAGATTAGATGGTTCTATAGAACTAAAGTTAAAATAGATTTGGGATAAAAATTATATAGTGGGATTTCCAGTGAAAATCATGATGTAGATAAACCTGTGCTCCCCTCCTCCCACAACCACATCAAAATTACAAATATATTATAGAACAACCATCATTGTAAACTACCTGGAGATGAGCTGAACAGAAATCCTACACTAAGGACACACTGAAGAAGCCACTTTAAGACTGGTAGGAGGGGAAGAGATGCAGAATGGGCAGGTCCCAAACCCATGTGTGGGGATTAAGAATTAGGAAGGATATCTTGGCTGCAGAGGACCCCCTGAAAAGTGAAGGGTACTATCTCCACAACAGGTTCCCCATTCCAGGGCATCAGTGGCAGGAAGAGAAGTCCCCATGATATCTGGCTGTGAAAACCAGTGAGAATTGCATCTGAGTGAGACAGAGGGCTGCTGGAGACCAAAGCACTCTTCTTGAGGGAACTGTACATGAGTATTTCATTCACAAACTCACTTGCTCTAGGCTTCAGAGAAGGGACAGGAGCTCAAAAAACACCAAGGGCATATGGGGAGGAACTGAACTGATTAACTTCAGGGCAAGGCTGGAAGGGCAAGGGTTGGAGCAGTTCTCTATGGAGACAGAAATACTGGCAGGTGCTACTGCTCTTTCGGTGATCTCCTTCACCCCACCCAGCCGGCCCAGCACAAAGTACATTGGTGGGCTCCACATCTGTACTCCTCATTAACCTGTCCAACACTATTTACCCCCACCTTGGTGATTCCCTGACACCCAGCCCCACCCAGCTGTCCTGTTGGCCTGAGCCTCTTCCAGTGTCTTTTTCATACAAGCAGTGTGCATTGGCTCATGATGCAGACTTTCTTAAAATCTCTCAAAGGTCCACAAGTGCCAAAAGAGCAGTGGCTGACCTTGCGGTACACTGGGCCACTTGCTAAGTGGCCCATGCCCAGCACAAGCAGCAACAGGTTCAACATTCATCGTAGCTCAGGTAACCTCAAACCTGGCAAAGTGACGGCCAGCCTCGGCTTGGGAAACAGCTTCAACTAAGTTGCCACAAGCCTGGCACAAGTGGTGGTTAGCCTCAGCTTGCACTGTGGTTCTCACCAAAGGGCACCATGCCAAGCACCAGTGGCAGCAGCCTTAGTTCCTCACAGCATAGCCTTTCCCAAGCACCTCCACACCCAGCACGATGGCAACCATCTGCAGATCGTGATGCAGCTCCTCCAGGCATCCCTAAGCCAGGTACAAGTGGCAGCTTGCCCTGGCCTTCACCAGAGCCCCTCCCAAAAGGCTTCAGAACCAACAAACCCAGTGGCTGGCTTCAGACTGCACCAGAGCAACACCGCACCAACTACACAAAGTTGGAGGTATTATGCTACCTGATATCAAACAAGGCTATAGTAGTCAAACGAGCATGTTATTGGTATAAAAACAGACATATAGAGCAATTGAACAGAACAGGGAAACCAGGAATAAACCCAATTGTATATGGTCAAGTTTTTTATCATATAACTGAGCTATATAACATCTGAACTTTTTATTGTCCAAATGCCTAAAAATGTGATATTTGCATGAGATAAAGCCTGAGTACCCATTTCTCCTAGGAAAAAAATTATTCCTTAAACCTTCTGAAGCGTTCTTACCGGGTCTTATCAGAAAAATGCAGCACTTTGGGCAAAGATGCAGCCTAGTAATTTACCACTTGAAGCCAAGATGGAGAAGATCTCCATGGTTACAATGACCTTGGCCGTGGTGCTGTGGTAGATGGGGAGGAAAGTGATCCAGACAAATTGCCAGTTACAAAACAATCATGGGGATATAAAGTACAGCACAGGGAATATACTAGGTAACATTGTAATAACCATGCATGGTGTCAGATGCATACCAGCCTATTGGGGTCATCGCTTTGTAAAGTATATAAATGCCTAACCATTATGCTGTACACATAGACTAATACAATACTATATGTCAACTGATAATTGAAAATTTTAAAAAATTTAAAAATCATGTAACAATGAAAGAATATTGATAGAAAATGAAAAATCTAAGTTACCACTTTCAGGCACACAAGTGAAAGTTTAAGAACTGAGACTTCTATATATAATACTACAGTTATATCATTGTAATTTAGACTCACCATTCCTAATTCTTATCAGACAAAATGAGACAGAGATAGGTTGCATGCTACTTGTTATTACAATAAATAAATTATGAAAGTCTTTAATGATTTAAAATGAATTAGAACAGATTCATGATTAGACATAAAATCACTTTCAGTTACATTACATCATGCATTCATAAGTGGGAGAGAAAGAGATGGATACAGCTTAGGATTTGGGAATTTCTACAATGACATATAACCTCTCATCTATCAATAAATTTAACAGAAAACAAGTGTTGGTGAGGATGTAGAGAAATTAGAACTCTTGTGCACTGTTGGTGGGAATGTAAAATGGTACAGCTACTATGAGAACAGTCTGAAGGTTTCTCAAAAATTTGAAAATAGAAAAATCATATGATCCAGCAATTCCACTCTGAGTATTAAATTATCCAAAACAACTGAAAGCAGGGTCTTGAAGAGATATTTGTACATCTATGTTCGTAGCAGTATTATTCACAATAACCAAATGGTAGAAACAATCCAAGTCTTTATCAATGAAAGGATAAACAAAATGTGATCTATACTTACATTATGGACTAAATGTATCTCTCCCAAATTCACACGCTGAAACTCTACCACCAATGGGAGGTGGGGCCTTTGGGATTAGGATTAGATAAAATCATGATGATGGAACCCACATCAATGGGATTAGTGCCCTCATAAATATGGGGAGAGCTTGCCTCTTCTATCTGCTCTCTGCTGTGTGAGGATACATTGAGAAAATCAGCAGTCTACACCCCAGAAGAAGACCCTCACTGGACTTGATCATGCTGGCACCCTGATCTCAGACTGCAAGCCTGCAGAAAACTTGTGAGAAATAAATTTCTGCTGTTTATAAGCCATTCAGTCAATAGTATTTTGATATAGTAGCTCAAGCTCACTAAGACAGAAATTGGTACCAAGAAGTGGATGCATTGCTATAACAAATACCTAAAAACATGGAAGTACCTTTGGATCTGGTAATGGGTAGGGGCTAGGAAAATTCTGAGGTGCATGCTACTTTAGAAAAAGCCTACACTGCCATGAATGGACCATTAAAATTTTTTTGTTGTGAGTTCAGAAAGGAAAGAGAAAGTCTGTATAGAAAGCCTTATCTAAGTAATCCTGAACAGAATGCTAGTAGAAATTTGGGTGATAAAGGCCATTTTGATGAGGTTTTTAGATGAAAATGAAGAACAAGTTACTGAAATCTGGAGGAAAGGTAATCCTTGTTAAAAAGTGGCACAGACCTAGTTGAACTGTGTGTGTGTTCTAGTGTTTTGAAGAAGGTAGGACTTGTGAGAGATGAAATGGAATATTTAGCTGAAACTATTTCTAAGCAGTGTTGAAGATGCAGCTTTGCTTTCTCTTGACTTTTTAAAATAAAATATGGAAAAATGAATTAAAGATGAAATTGTTCAGTAAAAAATGAAGCAGAATTTAAAGATTTGGAAAATCCACAGCCTACCATATTGCAAAAAAATGAGAATAATATAGGTTTGGGCCAAACATCTCTTTGATAAGTAGAGTAATATAAATCAACTTTCCGAAAAGAATCCACATGCTGTTCAAGAATGACCCCAAAGGTGAATCAGACATCATTAAGGCTGCCACTCTCATCGCAGCCCCACTGTGCGAGGGCCTGGGGGACAGAGTTGTTTCAAAGAAGGGGGCCAGCTCCCCAGTCAAGCTGGCCAGAATGCTTCTCCCTAGTGTCTTACTCAGGGTTTGGGCCCCTGCAGAGAACTTACCATGGGCTATTACAGCAGAGATGTGGAGAGCATGGCCGCCTCCACCTAGGATTTGAAAGAACAGGGCCCCCCACATGAGCAACAGGATAGAGATCCCAAATAAGGAGAGCAACCTTCCCAAAACGCCAACCCTGCAGAGCCACAGAACCCAGGCAGTGAGTTGCTGTGGGAATAAGGCCGCTGCAGAGAGCCATTGTAGGGACGTCCCACTGGGCTATAGCGGCGTCGGGGCGGGGGGCATCACCCCCAGAAGAACTGGAAGGCAGAGTATCAAGCCAAAGAGGATATTTTTGACCCTTAAGATGTAATGCTGTTTGGTCTGTGAGGTTTTAGACTTATTTGGAACCCATTAGTCCTTTTTCTTTCCCATTTCTCTTTTGGAATGGGAATGTCTACCTTATGCCAGTCTGACCGTATTTTGGAAGCATATAACGTGTTTGGTTTCACAGGTTCACAGTCAAAGAGGAATTTTTCTCAGGGTGAATCTTATCGTGATGTAGATAATATTTAGAAGAAACTCTGGATTTCAGAATTGATTCTGGAATGAGTTAATACTTTTTGGATTGTTGAGATCGAATGAACATATTCTGCGTGTGAGGACACGAATTTGGGGGGCGAGGAATGACATGTATAGACCACGTATTTGTATTCTCCCAAAAGTCGTGTTGAAACCTGGCCTGCAGTGAGATGGTATTAAGAGGTAGAGCCTTTGGGAGGAATTAGATGAGGTTATAAGGGTGAAATTCATATGAAAAACCCAGCACACGGAATGAATCAGAGTCACATGCCAAGGAAATCCTGATGGTGTCTAAATCTGGATGCCAGGTATTCCAGAGCAACTGCCAACACTGTTCTTGAGATTTAGCTACGTGACTTTTTATTACTTTAGACTACTTAGTCTCATTTGAACCTATCAGATCACCTCAATTAGAAGGAGGGCTAAGAATTATGGCTTCCCCTCTCCTACCTGGTGACAGGGCTAGAAATGGAGCTGTGATGGTAGATAAGGAAGGGCAAGTAGGGAGTCTTTTCCCAACATCTATACCTCATAGCACATTGCTACACTCTCTTGAGAATTATTAAAAGTATTAATGTATGATAATAAAAAGTACTTTGTGTCTATGGTTCAGCTTATAGTTTTTAAAACATCTTTCATACTTATTTTACAAAGATACTCAAGATAATCCTGTAAACAATTAAAACAGATTAGCAAACCAAGACAAAAGGGTCTGGTTTGAAACTCATTTTTCTCCACCATCCATTCATCTAGACATGCTTTCCCACAGAAGAATGCTTCTGATTACTGCTCTGACAGAGATCCAGAACACTGACTGCTTAGTAAATATTCTTCAGGTTCATAGGCAGAGGTACTTCATTTCTTATACAGCTCAAATATCAATAGCTCATTTTTAAATCAAGCACACATCTATTCTCTTTGGTTGTCTAGATTTGTTTATTTTGGTATCCCCAAACTCTGATACATACTAAGTATAATTTTGAATAGTGATATGACTTTTGTTCTCCCATAAGGTTGGAAAGAAAGGCTTAAACAAATTTAACCCAATAGACATTTCAAATTTAGATGGTGAACCAGCTTTTAAATATCTCATAGAAACTAATCCCTTGGTTATATTTATATCACAGGCAATTAATTTGGATGAAACAGATATTCTTTGATGACCATCAAGCATAAAGCAGAGTAATTTTAATATGATACAATTATCATTGACTGGGGAATATTATGCAAAATTGGTATAACCAAGCAAGATCAAAAAGGCTCTCTGATTATAAAACATCAAAGGTTTCGGGCAAGTTCTTCCTCAGAGAAAAGCCTAAAATACTGAAAACTCATTTATATCATTAGATTGAGGAATAATTTTAATGATGGTCTCCCTGAGATGATAGAGGTAGAATTTCACAACTGTACTGAATCAATTCCCTCAACGGCTTAGTTAGAGAAACGGTTCACATTAAGTATCTGTCACTTAAGCACATACACATTATGTTTAAATTTATGGTATTGAGAAAGCATATGGTTTGTAGTTAGTCCCAGTCTGGCCAATTACTAGACATTTGACTTCAGGTTATTTTCAACATTTCTGAACATTTTTATTTTTTATAAATACATTCTGTGAAAACTGAAGGACAGTATATGCAGAAATCATACAAATTTTTAGCCATAAATTTCTATATCAAAGTTAGTTACTATTATTTAGGTTATATTTTGCTAAATTAACAGATATTAACAGATAAGAACAACTTTCTAAATCTTTTCTATTTTTTTTTAAACAAGCTGAAACACTATTCTGAAACTTTGTTTTTAATACAAGTCAATAATTGCTTTAAACACATATACAGAATATGCAAACTAAATTTAATGTTCAAACAAAATAGCAAAATCCCTATTTATCATTTTAGTATCTCCCTTACAGCTGTAGAAAATTATATTTTTGTGAAATAATTCACTTTAAGTCGATGTACATCTCTCACACAATTCACAAAGTCTTCTAGGATGCCACCATATTTGAGGGTCAATACTGTTGGGAATTACCGAAAGAGAAGGGAGAAGCACACTTGATATTTACTGTGTGATATTCTAGGTAACTGTAGCTAAATATAGCTAAATAGGAATTCTGTAGCTAAATGGTAAATGCTAAACAATTCCACCAACACTGAGTCTCGCCAAGGAAGGAGGACAATGATAAAGATGGTAAAGTAGGATTTAATTCTCCCTTTCTTATATCATGTGGCAAGTATGTAAGTTCTAATTACTGAGAGAGAAAAACAGACACGGATTGAAATATGTCAAGGTGTGGAGTATCACGTAGGTTGTATATTTGTTTCATTTTGTAACAAAACACACATACTGTTTTATGGTATTAATACTTTATATGGTTTGGATTCTCATTAGCAGATAGTCAATATTGTTAATTATATCCTGAAGAGAGTATTGTTAACAAAAATGGCAGAAGGAAGGAAATCTGCCGTCCAGCCATAAAATTAATAAATCTATCAGAATCAACTCTTATGGGATTCTGGCAATTAAGCAGAAACTTGCAGCAACAAAGAAAAATGCTTAATCAAGAAACACTTGTGGATTTTTGGTAAAAGCAGCGACCTTTGCAGTTTTTTAATTCACCCCAGTTCCATTAATCAACACTGGGCTCAGACATGACCTTGGTGGTAACAGATAAGTTTCCCAGGATAATTCGCAATGCCAGACGCAACAGAACAGACTTCATTCATGAAAAGACGCTGTTCAGCGGGCCTGTCTTGTGACTTTTTGGATCAAAAGGCTTTTGTTTATCTTGCCTAACTCGGAACTTTCTCAGTGCTGAGATGGCTATCCAAGGAGGAATGTTTATCAAATATACAAGCAAAAATATTAATCATAGCTGCCCAAGGGCAAGGGATGACAGTTGGGACAAATAATAGGCTAACCAAAAGGATGCGATGCTTTAAGAAATAAGGGTTTTGAAAAGCTACAACATAATACTGGGAATCCAGAAGGCTACGTGTGCACATTTAGAAAAGACATGAGAAGGCCCTAAATTCTTACCTATGGCTAATCCTTGGGTTCTGCACAAGTGAAGGCTAAGACAGAGTAATAAAGGCATGTCCAAACTCACACACACAGTCCATCCAAAAACTGGACAATTTTATTTTATTTCTAGCCATTTAAGGAAATCATTGTTCAATCACCAGTTGATCATGAAGTTAACAGAAGAGAGAATTCAGTGTTTAAACATGATAAAGAATACAGACTGTACAAAATAGTGCAGAAAAGCCACTAAACAAACAAAAAGCAACAAAATGTCAAGGGGAGAAAGAAGAATATAATTTCCAATTTGTACAATCATAATATTAAAAATTTCCAGTTTTCAAGAAAAATTACAAGGCCTGTAACAAAACAAGAAAGTATGGCCCAAAGAAAGAAAAACAAACACAGAAACAAACAAAACTCTCCCTGTGAAAGCCCAGACATTTGTCTTACTAGACAAAGATTTAAAATAGCTATTTTAAATATGTTCAGAAACTAAATGAAATCCTGTTCCATCAAGGAAAAGAAACCATGAGAATGGTATCTCACCAACTTGATAAATACATATACACTAACAATGAACAATCTGAAAAGGAAATTAAGAAAATAATTCAATTTACAATAGTATCGAAAAGAATGAAATACTTTGGAATAACCTAACCAAGCTGTTGAACGACTTACACACTGAAAATTATAGAACACTGCTGAAATAAATTATAGAAGACACAAATAATGGGAAGGCAGACTGTGATCATGGACTGGAAACTTAAGTATTGTTACAATGTCCATATTACCCAAAGTGACCTATAGATTCAATGCAACCCCCATCAAAATCACAACACTTCTTTTTTCAGAAATAGAATATATTTTATATTTATACATGACATGATATTATACATATACAACCCTAAAGAATCCCCAAAATAACTATTATAGCTAATATGAATAAGTCAACAAGATTATAGAACACAGGATTAACATAAAAATCAGTGGTATTTTACACACTAGCAATGAGCAATTCTAAAATGTAAACAAGAAAACAATTGCAGTTATTAAGGCATCAAAAGGAATAAATAATTAAAAAATAAATTTAACAAAGAAGTGCAAGACTTGGATACTGGAAACTACAAAACATTGTTGAAGGAATTTAAATAAATGAAAAGACATCCCTTGTTCATGAATTGGAAGACTTAATATTGTTAAGATGGCAATAGTCCTCAAAGCTTCCATTTTTGCAGAAATGGAAAAGCTGATCCTAAAAAGCATATGGAATTGCAAGGGACTCACAATAGCCAAAACAACCTTGAAAAAGAAAAACGAAGTTGGGGAACTCACATTTTCCAATTTTGACACATTATACAAAGCTAGTGAAGTCAAAATAGTGTGGTAATGGCCTAACGAAAGGTGTATGAGCACTGACAATTAGGTTTGCGAGCTCATCCTAGAAAAAGTGCTACATACCTCACTGCTGAATATCACTATGGTCACCTTTGAAGTCCTCCCCTTTGGGAAGTTATGCACTGACACCAGTTCCTAGTCCACCCTTCAAACAGTTTTGGAACTCTTTTCCTGAAATGGCCATCAGAGCTGTCATCATATGATCCTTGATGTTGTGAATGTCATGAAAATGTTTTCCTTTCAATATTTCCTTTATCTTCAGATTAAAAAAAAAAAAAACCAAAAACCTCACTGGGGGCCTGATCAGATGAGAGGGAGGGTGTTCAAATACAGTTATTTGTGCACTGGCTAAAAACTCCCTCACAGACAGTGCCGTGTGAATTGGTGCATTGTCTTGATGGAAAAGCCATGAGTTGTTGCCGAAAAGTTGAGGTAGTTTTCAACCAACTGTTTCACACAGCCTTTTCAGCACTTCCAAAAGTGCTGAAAAGTAAAACGGTAAACTTGGTGGACTGTTGGTCCAGTTGGTAATATTCATAATGAACAATCCCTCTGATATCAAAAAGGGTAGCAACATCATTCTGATTCTTGATTTGAACTGACAGAACATTTTTGCTCATGGAGAACTGGCTGACTTCCATTGTGCACTTTGACACTTTATTTCAGGGTTGTATTTGTACACCCATGTTCCATCACCAGTAATAACATGGCCCAAAACGTCATCTTCCCTCTACAAAAGGTCTTGGCAAACTTCAACTCTTTTTTGCATTTGTTCATCAGTGAGCTCCTTTGGGACCATTTGTGCACAAACATTTCTCATGCCAAGATTTTCTGTTAAGATTTTCCTAATTGTTTCTCCATTGATGTTTAGTTGGTCTGCTATGCTTCTCACAGTCAGCTGATGATTGTGACACATAATTTGATGAATTTTTGCAATGTTTTCATCAGTTCTGCTCGTTACTGGCCACCATGACCTCTCTTTATGAGTGATACTTTCTCTTCCACAAGAAAAATGTTTAATCCATCTGTGCACTGCTGTTTTCTTCATGGCATTATCCCCATAAACTCGGACTAACATGTCCCAGATTTCACTTCTACTCTTGCCAAGTTTAACAAGAAAGTTAATGTTAGTTTGTTCCTCTAATTTAAGCTTTGACATTCTTGTGATGACACACAAAAACGGGCAACAACAGTAATGAACACCACTCAGCAAGACACTGCCACATGTTGACATGAACACAGCTGTGACACACAGATATACCAAGGTTATGAAACCATACCGAGTTGTTTATACAGTGCTGCCAATATCTAAGTGCATGACGACAAGTTTGTGAACTTAATTGTCAGGCCGCATATTTTAGAGGTTCTTAGAAAATACTTCTTTATATACATTTTCATGACAACTCTTACGAAAACTGTATTTCCACACCAATCAATTTTTATATTATTTCTTTATTTTCACACTGTCTTACTCCCCAGAAGATTTAAAAACATCTTAAGAAGTAGCAGACTTTATTGTATTTGATTCAGTTATCCAGCAGCTAGTCATTGGTAGAGAAGTTTAAATTGTAGCTCATGCTCAATGTTATAGAAAGCAGTCTAAGAATTTTAGCATTATCCTATTCAGATATAATAATAGTACTATAATAGCCAACATCTTGTTAAATGGCTTCTGTATTTTTGTCATAAAACTTTATTATATCAAGAAGTCACAAAATTTCTACAAAAGGACTTTATATAATCAGAATTAATATAAGACAAATACTTGCTTAATTAAGTGTAATAATTCATGTGGATTAAAATTGCCTACTGATAATAATGCCAAAGAATGTCTTTTCAAAATGTTATTTCCCAAGGTCATTACAATTCATATTAGAGACACTGGACATCCTGGATTCTTAGAAGTCTCTTCAAAAAAAAAAAAAAAAATCACATGAGCAACTCACTACAACTATTGCAAGATACGCCTTTCTCCATAGTGAAGCTTATCCAAAGGTACTGGCCTAGTTTCAATTATGTTATACACTCAAGCAGAAGCTAAAACAGATGCTACTGTACATATAATTAGCCTTTGTAAAAGATCTTGTGGCTTCACTTTTTTTGTCACACTTCTGGCTCATTGCCTGATTCCTCAAACACATCAAGTGACTGATTGATAGGCAACATAGCAAAGCATCCAGAGATTCTCCTATCCATCTCAACAGATGCCATCGCATTTAGATACAATGGCACTCAAAGCTTCAGAATTTGTTTATGTGACCCAATAAGTCAGTTATTTGGTAGTACATTTGTAGTGAGTAAACCATGCGATATTGAGAAATTCTGTTATCCACACTTAGTGACTATATGGTACAAACTAATACAAATTTTTGAAAAATATTTAAATGAAATGTAGTTAATTTTAAAGCAGTATTTTTTTCACTGTTGACACAAAAGCTAGACACCATGTAAATGTTTGCTTTAATTGCTTAGAAAGCTTTTATTTTAGAATCAATTAATTGATAAGAAAATTGATAAATACTGGTTCTGTGAGACTTACTATAGTAAATAAAAGCATTTTTAAAACATGGTGTCAGCTTTAGAGACCTCAAAATGTTTTCATAAAATTATTATTCCTCCCCAACTTTTCCTAAATTTATGAAATTCAGCTGCTACCTCTGATTTGATTTTATTCTTCATATAATCTAAGATCACCTTCAATGCACAGTTAAACTTTTCTACAAATTTTTTTTTGACATATTAGGTCTCTTTATAGCCATTAACCAATCAATGTTCAGATCAAAGAGAATTCAATAAAAAGTATCTTTTGGTCTGTCATGTTATTCTTCTAGTAAGTTATTATAGCAATCCCTTACAAAGACTGTTAGGATCTGTTAAGGTATGGAAGACTTTTATCACATCAAATAAGTAATTATAAAACACTATATTAAATGATGGCATCTATGTGAAAGATGACAACCTCAAATATTTAATTTTTCTCCCTCTGAATTTGAGATTCCTTTCCAAATCTGTAAAAAATCTGTGTTTTTAAGGCATTTGGTTGTCTCAAACATAGGTTTCAACTCAACGAGAAGTTACTGAAGTAGATGACCGAGGTTTGGGATTTTCCAAAAGAAGGAATTAAGTTAGTAACTCCCCACAGTAAAGAGCTGACTTTTTAATTAAAAAGAATGAATTAATCAGATATGGAAACCTTGTTCAGATGCCAAACAAGAAAAAGCCTGCATATTAAAAGACTTTCGGTTGAACAAAGACTAAGGTAATAATTACATATTTATTATGGAAAACCACTATGATGACTAACACTTGGATAATAAGGGTAATGTGCAATGCTTTTTGACATATTTTAAAAGAACTTATTGTAAACAGCCATCTTATATAGGTATGTTTTTCTATTTTAGAAAAAAAGAAAGTAAAGTTCAGAGACACAAAGACCTCAGGATTAGAATCATGGCTATGTGACTCACAAATGAATAGTTTTGAATCTATACTTATATAACCTAACAGGCAAAAACATGTACTTCAGAGATATTTATGGATGAGCTCCTTTTTATTTAAAATTATAATAATGGGACATTTTTCAATGTTTAATATTATCTGGGAGTAAGAGAAATTAAATTGCATATTACAGCAGATATTGGAGTCAATCAGGCAATCACCACCATATCAAAAATATACTAAGATATTACAAAAAAACAAATTGGCCACATCAAGGGGTTCTTGCTACTTTGTAAAGAAATTCAGAATGGGAGAATCAAACCAGAGATGATCAAAATAAACTCCAACAGTCAAGCAGTTTCATAAAATCATTAACTTGGCTGTGTACTTTTTGCCTGTGGATTTGTGCCTCTTTATATTTTATTTTTGTGTTGCAAACAAAAGTTAATTTGTAAGACTGAGTTTACTCTTTTTCTGCCTATGTCCCCATAAATATTATAGATTTTATTAAGCCTATTTATAAAACAATATAAACTCATTTCTTGCAAATAGATTCACCTTGAATTAAAAGTATTTACACTAGCATAAATATTCATGGAGTTAATAGGTATTATTTCAAGCTTACTTATATTTTAAAATTGCTGATTCTCTGGGAAAGCTAGGGTTAAAATTATTCCTACCAAGGTTGTTCTTTCTGTAAATCTACCACTGCAAGCACTTCCAAACAAAGCTTTCTTTTTTCTCTTTCTACACAAAACCTGATGTAAGCTATAACTAAAGTAGTGATGATCTACATTGAAATTGGGAAAAAATAATTCTCAACTGATTTTCTAAGAATTTTCTTTCATAAAAGAAAATCATTATCATTTAACTTCACTTTTATAGAGTCAGATTGGTCCACCCCTATTCATTCAGACTGAATGCAGTTACTACTGAATTTTGTGAACTTTTAAGGCAGCATGGAAAGAAGCTTTAAAATAGGTTAAAACTGAAGATGTAGTATTAAGAATGCATACAAAATATTGCCCTTTAGGTCACAGCCAGACATTTGTTATGATATGGCTATTTGGCACATGTTTGACAGATACTAAAAATATTTTAGTTCAATTCATTTTGCAGGACTTTATAATACCTATTATTTTAAGCCTGCTCTATATAAAAGTGGGAGGGTGATTGGTTTATACTCATATATGCAAGTAGGGGATCAGTTTGTATATATATATATATTTCAAAAGAGCACAAATTTAATCAATACATTACAAAATCTGTTTAGAAAAAATACTTTGAGTAAATTTGCATACTTCTGGACTTTGCTATCAAATTGGAGTTGCAAGGGGAGGTTTAAAGGAGGAAATACCTTATAAGAGATGGGGTAGAAGGTGGTCTTGGAATACCTATCAAGAAAAACCCATTCTTTTGGCAATTAATCATATGCTTCCTACAATATTTCTAGACTGTTACTTTGAACTATGATTTAGCTCATGTGCTTTTTAACTGTTCACTTTTTTTTTTTTACAGTAAAACTTGGGAGGTAATAGGTTAGGGAAGTAAAGAGAACAAGGTCTCTTGTAAGCAGGGTAGAAATTCCATCAATATTACTTAATAATTATGTGATCTTGGATAAGTTCATTAAAATCTTTAGGCCTTAGTTAGCTTTCTGGTTAAATGGGACAATAATTACATCTATTACATAGGGTTTTTTGTGATGGTTATATTTTAATTATATCTATAAATTCCTTGGCACAGTGTTAGATACATCTATCATCATGTAATATTGTTGACGGTCTCAAAATTGGGAGCAGTAATAATGATATTGTTTTGACATCAAGCTATAAGCATATTAGAAGAATTCTTTCTAATCAATCCACCCTCAAATTTATTGCACATGATAGAAACTCAAAAAGATCAGTTGATTCATTAAATTCAATAATAGTGCCATTGTAACTCTTCAGAAGCAACAATTACAAGTCTCATTCATAAAACATAAGGGTAAAAAGGTATCTGTTTAAGTAATACAATTCAGATACACCCAGCAGCAATTCATTCTGAATCCAATTTTAAATCTTGATTTGACCTCTTTTATATCAAGAGGTCAAACAGTCCCTTTGAGCAGCAAGCGATTTGAGGGTATTTTAATTTATCTCACTTAGTTCAAAATTTCTTGCTTAAGGATTTCATCATGGACCATGTTTTTAGCACATCTTCATATAAATTAATAGTTGATAAAATTTCAACATTCTGAAGTACAGAATTGCATTTTATGTAGAGAAGGCATTTTTCTGTAGCTAAATATTGGTAGCCAGTACAATGTCTATCATTATTTTGAAGTAAATACATGAACTACATCTTGGAAATACACTTATGGAATCATGGTAGGAGATGATTTTGAGAAAGGAAATCTAGTTAGGAAACTACTGCACTAGCTTAGGCAAGGTATAAAGAGATAGGAGCAGTAGAGAGGATGAGAAAAATATGATATATGTTCAAGAGGTAAGCTCTATATTAGTTAATGACTAGAGAAAAACAGTGAAAAATATACAGAATTTGAAGACAATTCTAGTTTTATTCTATTGGTGTGAATTTCTCAGTTCTACTGCTCCTCCATCTGTTGTAGTTATGGGGCCAGCATACAAGTATATCCCTTCACCTTCCCAAAGGTTAGCGGGATTTTTTGCTTCCCTTTCCCTGACTGAAATGGTTTTCATGTGTCCTGTGATGGTGTTTGTTGCCCTCCCTGCAGCAGTTTAAGATGATAATAATAAAAAGGGAGAAGAATCTGGGAGGGATTTTGGCCCTTTCCTAGGGTGACTTGCTATTCCTCCACTCCAGGCCTAGACCATGAGGGACACGTTAACACTCCCACCAATCTTATGTGAGTGTCTACAAGTGGGTGCAAATTCCCTTAAACTTTTGAGTCTCAGGGGTTCTATATTCTCTTCTAGCCCACACTTAGCCCTTACCCAACTCTGTAACAATCTTAGCAATTTAGTGGCTGGTGGATCTTCCCCAGGTAATCAAATGTCTGTGTCCTATAACTCCTTATAGGCACAAATATTTTCTTAGATTTCAAAGTTACTGGATGCTTGGAAACCTGAGTTCTCTAATGCATTTGAGAAAAGATGTAACTTTGCAGATCATTTGGCTTTGCTTTGTAAGGATGGGAGTGATGGTTTCTCCAGCTTTCCACATCCCAGGTGCACAGCGGAAGCCCCAGTATAGGCTAGTTCATTCTTAAGTGCACTATTCCATTCCCTATACCTCATCCATCACCAAGTCTTCTTGACTCTATCTTTAAAATGTCCACATTCTGACTACTTCTTACTATCTCTACCATCACCACCACTCTAAGCTGCTCTTGCCTTTCACAGATTTTCTGATGACGTTCTAACTGATATTCCTGTTTATTCTCTTAGAGCTCAATGGCTTTGTTATATAACACAGAAGCTAGATGGTACTGATAAAAACCAACTGAGATAACACCATGCTTCTGCTCAAATCCCTCCACTGGCTCCCCATCTCACTCAAAGTAAAGACCAAAGTTTATGTGGTTGCCACAAATGCCCTGCATGATCTGCACCACCTCCTTTTACTGATTGCTCAAGGCATTTTTACCTCCTCATTGTCCTTTTCATACGGCAGGCAAATTCCTCTCAGGATCCTTATACCTGGTGTTTCCTCTGCTAAAATGCTCTGCTCCAGGTCTACATGTTCCACACTTTTCCCTCCTTTGTATGAGTATTACCTTCTTAGTCAATTCTATTCAGACTACCTTATTTTATAGCAAATTCCTCATTTGTATCAACACCATCTGCTATATTACAACATTTACTTATTTTTAAATCTCTTCTGTGCCCACTAGAATTTAAGTCGCATGGTAGTATTTTTATCTATTTCATTCAATACTGTATCTCTAGTGCTGAGAAGAGAGTTTATCATCAAGCGGATTCTTCATAAAGAGCTGTTGAATTAAAATTAATTAAGAAGAACCACCAGTGGAAAGGGAGATTAACCACAAAGAGGAGAGCATATGGTAGTAGATGTTATAAGAAACTAAAGGCAGGAACAGAGCACCAGAAGGTGGATCAGCTTTGACCCTTTCCCTCTATAACCAGAGTACGTAGATATGAAAAACGTATGAATAGTGGGGCATAAAGTTGAGAGAATTTATGTTAGGAAGCTCCAATTTTCCTTCTGACATAGGGTCATTTGCTGAGATTTGGGCAGAGTATGTGAGAGGTAAAGGGAGGCATTTCAAAAGGACATCCAAAGAGCCAAGGTCTCTCTTGTGTTCTCCTAATTATATAAATTTGGCTTAAAGAGAGAAAAGCACAAGTTTAAATAATTATATTGCTATATATTATTCGTGCAAGTACAACTCTGGAATGATTGTCAATTTTATTTTCATGCTATCTATAAACTGAACAATAAAAGCAGTTTAATTTTGTGCTGTTTATTGTTTCTCTAAGCAAAGTTAAAGCTTTTCAAGGTTTTCAAGCTTAAACAGTTTTAAACAGCAAACTTCCTTGCATTCTGTATGCAGAAGTTTATCTAATTAAGCTTATGAAATATTTGCTTTACATTACCTATTAACCATCTTCAAATGAAAAATATAAATTTAGCTATGAATGGCAGGGAGGCAAAATGTCTAATTTCACTCACTCCATGTCTGAATTCTATATTTTTCATTAAAGGTTGGATTCAGTCAAGGCTGTAACTGACATATCAGAATATCTCAAAATCAATAATTCTGCTTTTTTCAGCTTTCAAATTATCTTGGAGCTGTCATATTGATACAACTGAAAAATTTCTGCTTTTCTGTTCTCTCTCTGCAAGCCTTTTGGCAGGTGGACATGGAGATAACAGCACTCCCACTCTGGGGAGCCATATAATTAATATTACCTGGCAACTATGAATGACTTCATCTTTCATCCATGTCTGATTGCAGGCCTTGCCTTTGTATACAATAAATCCATATGTGATTTAATGAGAGAACTATTAGTAAATCTGTTATATTTGATGTTATTTCAAGAGGAGAGAGAGGAATCTGAGATCATTTGTTTTTGGCTTATTAAATACATATAAAATGAATGTTTGTTTTTGATGTTAAACAATAATGCTGCAAAATAACCTGTGTAAATCACATCCCTCTTTACTATATATCTACTAACCAGAAAATCAATAGCATAGATTTCCTGACATTTAAAATAGATACATACATATTTACCAACCCTAAATGAAGCAGGTATGCAGGCTAAAAGAAAGCAAACATGAAAATAAACTAATCATAGGAGGCAAGAAAGTAGACGGATCCAGGAAGAGAGTAAACTACATGAGAGGACAAACAGCAAACTCCTGGCATTATCAGCCTCAACTGTGTGCCGCAAGCTACCAAACCAGCCTAAGACTCAGTTCCCTCACCTGGTATATGACGATAATGAGATCTACTCAATATGACAGCTATGTGGGTTAAATTATATAAATTTATGTAGTAATTGTCCAACATTTACCTTACATAAAGTATGTGCTCACTCAACAACTGTCAGTTGCCTTTTTGCGTTCTCACGCCTAAAAAGCTTGGTTCAGAGACCATCAATCATTTTATGAACAGATATTTTGCACTATAAAATGAACCAAGAATTTCCTTGTATTATTTAAGTAAAGGGTTCTAAATAAAACTTTTAACATTGTGGGACATATTTATATTTTATAGATGAAGACACTATGTTCAGAGAAGTCTAATAATTCATAAAAAGGCACACAGCTAATAAACAGCAAAACTAAGAATCCTCACCTCAAGATCAGAGTTTAATTCCATATAATCTCATGTATAGGTCAAATATATACTTTCTAGACTATTAATTGATATAAGGTCTCCCCATTCCTTAAAAAAATAAAAAAGAAACCTCAGGATCTTATTCTTCCTCACACTCAAGATCACCTGTGCCTCCATTATGTAAAATAAACCAGTAAGTTCCTCAAAAACTTAAGAAGAGAACTACCATCTGACCCAGCAATCCCTCTTCAGGATTTCTACCTGTAAGGACTTACTTGTAAAGATATATGCATCCCTGTGTTCATTGCAGCACCATTCACAATTGCCAAGATATGGAAACAGACTAAGTGTCATTAAACAGATGGTTGGATAAAGAAGATGTGGTACATACATACAATGGAATATTACTCAGCCATAAGACAGATGAAATATTGCCATCATGACAACATGGGTGGATCTTGAGAGTAATATGTTGAGTGAAATAAGTCAGGTAGAAAAGGACAAGAACCATATGCTTTCATTCATTTGTGGGATATAAAGAAAAGCAACAAATGAACAAACAAAACAAATATACGAACAAAAACAAAACTCATGGATACAGACAACAGAACAGTGGTTACCAAGGGGGAGTGAGGTGGGAGGAGAACAAAGAGGATAAAGGGAATGGAAGGAGGCTAGGTTTCAGGTGGTGAGCACATGTTAGAGTACACAGATGCCATATTATAAAGTTATACACATGAAATTCATGTTAACTAATATTACGCCAATAAATTTAGTAAAAATTGCATATAGTCTATAATAAGGTAAATGTAAATATGTCCCAAGATGCATGGACCAGCACTTCAGATACTATTAAGTCACATGACCCTACTGCTAGAGCATTTAAAAAGATGTTTCTATTAAAGTATCTAACAAAAATGAGATACAGTATGCAAATAACTATATCTCTAACCCTAAGGCTTCTGCTTTATAAACTAAGAGTGAAGAATTCCTGGCTAATTGAGTAGAGAATAATCACAGAACAAAGACTTCACTCCAACAAAACATTCAGCTTGGCAATAACCAGAAATGCTGAACACAAATACTGATTAAAAAATATGTGAATATTCCAGAAAGACATCTTAGTTGTTTATTAACTAATAATAGTAACTACCATTTATTGTGAATCAATTACATGCCAGACACTGTAAAATAACTTGCTTGAATGAACAGAACTATTAAGAGGGAGAACTGGGAATTGAAACCAATGCTGTATGACTCCAAAGCTGATATTCTAATCAGGAGGCAAGGTCTCCTGAACAAATTAGTCATCTAATAAACAGATAGGAAACCCTTTCTATCTACTCTTGACAATCAAATATCTGCACAGATGGTTGATTTTATTTGTTTTCATTTGTAAGTAACTGCAATGATGATGTTGCTATGATATACTATCTCATTTCATCTGAAGGTATCCCAATTCCTTTAAGATACAACATCGAAGTATTTCTCTCTGATTCTACTTCATCAGACAGAAAGCACAGTGCTATGAATTCTTAACTCCCAGAAATTAAACATAAAAACCCACAATGTTCTGCAACATTTGTACACATATTTCCCACATAACCAACTTACAATCATGTCTGTGATGAAGCATCAATAATATACTAATTATCCACCCACAGGAAAAAAAAATCATAAAATTAAACAAATGCATTCTAACCCAGGATGAAAATTTACTATAGCATAAAGCAATGATCTGCCTTGATATCTGACCACCATCCTCAGGTTAACTAGAGTTTAATAAATAATTCCCCTTGCAAATTCACCTTGACTTTGTAATCAACTTGGGCTATCTTTAAAAGTTTCTGTGAAAATATATTTGATTTTCTTTTTTAAAAACCTGAGGTTTCTAATGCTCTGCCAATGCATTAGAAATAACCAAAATAACCACCATTGCCATTTTTCAATCAAGGACCTGTCATCCGGAATCTTCAATGAGGTAGAAAATATATTTAGAGTTCAGAGGAATCTTCGAAATTGAAGTAATAGAAAAAGAAAATAAACTAGCAACAAGAAAGTAAAGCTCCATAATTAATATTTTGGTTGAAACATTAAGTCAGATGAATAGATAGCCTTAGAAATAATTGTCACTGAAATAAGTTGTTTCACCATTTTTGTTGTAAATCTGATACACATCAATTTATCTGACCATGAACTATCCCTACTGGTGATTAAATTAAATTAAAACACTGAATTAATTATGCTGTGTTCCAGGTATTTTGCAGATGCATATTCAGTCAATAAGCACTGATAAAGCCCCTATTTTATGCAAATACTGTTCTGGGGACACAGAGTCAAATATGTTGTAGAGCCTGCAGTCAAAGAGCCCACAGTCCAGTGAGACACACACACACACACACACACACACACACACACACACACATGAATACAGCCCTGTCTTCACTCTAGCTGTACCTTAAAAACACAAATAATAATATAAAGTCCATGAATTCTAAGACTTACATTTATTAACATCCACAAAGCAATGTTCTATTAGTCTGCCGATAACAAAGATAAACATGAAACTACTCACATTTTTCACATGTACTTGCTTTGACTTTAAGAACTTAATATATTTTTAAATGTGTAAAGTGATATAAGCATATTTTATTAGAGATAACACTAATTTTTACATCAAAGACCAAACATTACATTTACATGCAGCCAATCCTGTTGCCAGTATGATGTTCGCTCTTTTTCTGGAGACAAAAGGTCATTCACAAATACAGATGATCTGTGCCTGGCATATTTAATTCTAGTGTCCAGTGTAGTTAGTGGCAAAGAAGTAAACCATATTGAAATTTTGTTTAACTGAAGGTATTAAATTGTATACTGTATGTGTAGATTCACATGAAATATGCAAAATGAAAGGATGAGGATTTTACATATGTTGCATTATATGTATGTATATGTTTAGGTAGACAAATAAGCTGTACTAAGCAGTTAGAATTATGAGTTTATGTATCTAGAAGTGTCAAGTGGAATACTGAACATGAAAATTCAGGTAATATTGTTGCTATGGACTGAAGTATGTTCTTAACCCTCAATGTAAGGGTATTTAGAGATGGGGCATTTGGGATGTATTAGGTTTAGGTGAGGCCATGAGGGTGGGTCCATCATAATGAAATTGGTCCCCTTTTAAGAGACATCAGAGAGGTTGTTCTGCTTGCCATATGAAGACACAGAGAGAAGGTTACCATCTACAAGCCGGAAAGAGTCTTCACTGGAATCTCATTGTGCTAGCACCCCATTTCAGGCTATAGACTCCAAAACTGCGAAAAAACATTGATTTCGTTTGTTTAAGTCACCCAGGGTATAATGTTTTATTATGGTAGACCAAGTAGATAAAGATAGTTGTTTAAATTCTTTATCATTTAACTTGGAAGAAAATAATAATTATGCTATAAACTGTTGAGCTATAAATCTTTTTTTTTTTTTAATCTGGGAGGTTAAAAAGAATGTAAGTATTAATGTTTCCAATTCATTCACCTACTTTCTGAATATTTAGCTTCCTATAGATAGCAATAAGAACAAGGTTTTCTATGCATGTAATCAAATACAAATGGACATCTTTAACCATGCCACAGAAAACAGAGAAATGAATCTGAGAATATATCTTATGGTATAAACATCACAAAGAATTTCACTTAGAGGGTTATAATCATTACTTCAGAAATTACAGTTTTATATTCTCCTGAACGTCTAAGGAAAACTGAACTTTCCATAGAAATTCTATAGAATCTTAACCTTCTTTCTACTCATGATACTGGAAAGAGCTTAATGGATGTGCTGATATTCATTTGTCTGATTCTCCAAGATCCATTCCTGTATTAAACCATCAGACAATAAAGCACATTTACCACATTATCTAAGCTCTTCAAAGAATTGCTTTCACTGAGGCACAACTTAATGTAATGTTCTTTACTTCTGTTGAAGGTCGATACAGGAACCATTAGCTTGGGCAATGTTTCCTTATGTTTGAAGATTTTATTTTATTCATAAATGTTCTCTGTGTAAAGACCTGGGAAACAAATCTCTCCCCTGCAACACCATTTTTTTTTAAAGAAAAAAAAATGGTCCTCACATCTTCCTATTGTCAAAAATACAAATAAATATTGTTAAACTTGCTGCGTTTCTATTTTTTCCTTTTCCTTAATATCTGAAAACCTAAAGCCAAATCTCATTTCTGTTATCTTGTTTTTGCTTAACTCAAGAAATATAATTTATTTAATTAGGGTGCAAAATACTTCTACTCTTGAGACATACAAGGGCTGTCTGGAAAAAATCCAGCCATAAATGTCTCTATTTTTCATATTATAATGGCTGGATACTTTCCAGACAGCCCTTGTATAATTCAATGTACCTCTTAATTATATGAGTTAGTATCTCTTTAAGACACATGATACAGTAACTGAAATACATTAATTCCTTTACCCAGAAATTAAACATTATATTTTACCACAGCTTTTCACTGGTACATTTGGAAGAAATCAAAAGTCAAATGCAAATATTTATTCCCATAATGGCATTTCAAATACTGTGTCATCTGAGTGAGTGACTTGTACCTACTGGGCAGAAACTCAGTTAAATTGGGGTGAAGTGCAGAATTCACTACAAATTCAGTACAATCCAAATACTAAGGTGATTTCACTAAATTTACGACTGAAGGCATGTTCCATAGTACCTCACAAGTCAGGTAATGTATTCCTAAACCCAACTGGGATAGGGGATCTTCCATATTAGTCACATGTTAGAAGTCAGAAATATACCCTGACTTCTGCAGATCGATTCCTCCCTACCCCTTTTACTCTCGGCATCTTCCTCTCATCGCTGTGCTACTGAGGTGTAACCTGTGTAGTTGGAACTTCGTCATTCAAAGGAGCTATTTGGGAGATCCCCAATGGTTCTCCTTGAATTTCAACTCAAGATTAGGAATGAGGTAACACAACACAATATTATTTATTCATGATAGCTAATGTGAAAATCAGCCTGAAAGTGAAGGGTGGAAGTCATATACAAGTACATTAGCTTCAATTACATTTCATCAGATAACCACATACACATCTTTCAAATCTTGGTGCATGTGACTTATTCATTCTGATAAAGGTAGCAGTTGTAGAACTATCATGATAAGGAACATCTAACATAGGGATTGCTAGATCTTGTTGGCCAAACATTTCAGGCACTGTTAAAGCCTCATCACTTGGACCAGCCCCTGAAGTCAATTCAGGGAAACCAATTCTTTCTGTTGTCTTAACCTAGCTACATTAACATGCCCTTTTTATTTATACACTTGAGACCATTTAAGTATTACCTAGGAAAGTTGTAACAAATTAATGTAAACTGGGAAACATGGCAGATTAAACATATTTATCTTCAGCCTCCTCGAATACCACCAAGAAATCAGTTAAAATACATGAAACACAAGGACTAAGTCAATGAAAGACTTAAGTAGAGCACATTATATTGACAAAGATGCAGGAGATAAAAATAAATTGACAAATATTAATTGTCCTAGCAGAGGGAGATACTTGAAATCAATTCTAATCAGAGAACCCTAGAGACTCAGTAATTGGAGATACAGGTACTTGTGTAGTCAGAGGTAGAGGACGGGTCTGAAAAGGGGAGGATTTGTTGAAAGTCTTTATAAACAGAATTTAGACTCTCATATCAGCTCCCTTACCATACAAAAATCTGGAGTGAAGTTTCTAAAAATTTTGAACTTAAGAACCTGTGGATTTGAGGCTGCACAGATGAGGGCAGAGATATCGTACAATTTTGAGAACAGAAAAATTAATTGAATTACACATCCTAAAAGGAGTGCACTCCAGTTCTCATACTCCCAGGAATGCTAACAGACAAGTTTATACTCCTCTCCTGGGCAGTGGGTTAGAGGAGTTATCCACAGGCAGTCTTATTAGAACTATAAAACACAAATCAAGTCATATATCTTAAACTTATACAATGTTATATGTCAATTATATCTCAATAAAACCAGGAGAAAAACTGTATCCACAGATACTGACTTTGGGCTTTTCCAATGAAATGGCCAAGTCCTTACCAAATAGTGCTATATAGAAAGATGACAAACTTGTATAATGAACAAGTGCTTCCAATTACCTTTTAAACACCTCACTCATAAAGAGGAATATGTTATTAAAGCATTACAAGATATCTGAGAAATTTTCCTTAATGAAAAATAGAAAAGAAACAGAGAAAAAGGACCTTGGAGAAACAGAAAATAAACAACTTCATCATTAATAGCCTCAGGGAAATGGGAAGCAATTGAAATCATTATGTAAAAACAGACTGGTATAAAACAGAAACAGAAAAAGAATATAATTGGATAACAGAAATAAGAAATTCAAGAAATGGGTTTAAAGTTAAAATTAAAAAAAAAAACTTTCAGAAACACAGAACCAAGAAAGAAACTGATTAAAAAACAGAGGGAAAAAAGAGAAAAATTATATGATCAGCCCAGGTGTTCCAACATTCACCTAATTAGAGCTCTATCATACAGAATCAAAGCACAGAAAAAGGTGAGGAAATAAATTATCAAAGTAGTATTGTAAGAAAATTGTCCAAAATTGAGTTACCAGATTGAAAAGCTCCTCTAAGTGCCCAGCACAGTGAATGAAAAAGATCCAAACCAAGGTGACTGCCATGAAATTTAGGAACAGGAAAGGTAAAGGAAGGATGTTAAAATTATTAGAGGAAAAAGGAAATGGCTCATAAAGAACCAGGAATCAGAATGGTATGAGACTTTTAGTAGCAGCACTGACAGCCCGAAGAAAATGAAGGAGTGGTTTCAGGATTTTAATCAAAGGGAACATAATTTCCTAGAATTTTATATAAATCAAACCAAATTTTAAACAAGAAGGCTTTTTGTCTTTTCTTCACCTCTTCCTCCT
Source organism: Lyroderma lyra (assembly GCA_004026885.1). NCBI lineage: Eukaryota > Metazoa > Chordata > Mammalia > Chiroptera > Megadermatidae > Lyroderma > Lyroderma lyra. Next base: position 26,097 of record PVJL010011121.1, read on the forward strand.
ATTATGTATTTCCTCTTTTGAATGTATATGTGACATCAAAGATCCAGCAGACAGTTTTTGGCCACTGGAAGGCAAGGTGTGCATGAGCAGTGTCACAAAGAGAGCTGGGGCTGGGTCCCTGATGACTTTTGGAACCACCTTAACTACATAAAACTAGCTCTCCAATACTTTTACATCATCAAGTCAAGTTATTGCTTGTTTAAGCCACTGTTGTTTCGGTCTCTTATGAGCAGCCAAGTGCAATTTAGACCAAAACACACTAATCTGGGTTTTACCAGATTAGTGAGGCAAAATTCTTAGTCTAAGTTGAAAGTTGACAGTTATCTATCTGACAGAGAGCCTAACCAGTCCATACCAGAGCAATAGTGCTGAGACTAATAAACCTAGGGTGATGGTTATATATTAGAAATTCATAACAATGATTTAAATAAAACTTACAAGTTAGAGAAGATATAGGAAAAGTGTAGGCGTTTGGGGTGTGTGTATGTATGAGACAGAGCTACTTACTGTAAGAAAGCTAAAGCCCATTTTCTTAGCATAAAGTCAATTTATAATATCTAAAAATTTAAGATCAAAAATAGGTATTTTTATGTTTAAGTATAGAGTTTAGAAATATGCAGGCAAATACTTGTTCTAATAACTAAACATGATGTTGGCTAATTCTATACAGCGGGGTACAAAGGTCGGGAGCTACAGGGCAGGGTATGCAGCTGTTATGCTGTAAGCTGCTTAGAAATGTATGAGTTTTAAAACTATATTCATTAAATTTATAGTGGTAGTAAATGAATGTTAAAAATTGAATATGTAAAAATATGAATTATGGAGTCACATTTCTTGCTCTAAAGCAATGTAAATTTAATCAGTACTTCCTTTGGTTCAGCTTTTCAGATACAAAGATCAATCATTCCTTTTTTCCCACCTTTCTTGGATTGATTGTTAAATGAGTTACTTAGCTCAGTTGTGATGCCTATTTTGTTCATCATGTATGTTTAGAGCTCTCCACAGGGCCTAAACAGAGCACTGATCAATAGTTTTCTAATTGTTGTTAAACTGAGATAAAGTTTTAATATTTTTTCTGTACAAGGTGGATTCATAAGAACAGGTTGAAGACATCAAACTATAGGAAAATTATATTATGAACAAAAGTTTCATAAATAAATGCATTTGTCCATAAATACATGAAAGTGTACCTAAAATTTTTTGTAACCATACACAGAAAAAAATTATTATGGGTTGCCACTGAGATCAGCAAAGAGAAAACAAGAATGAGAACAGTGAATTAGGGAATTAATCACTTTCATATATGCAGGATGAAATACCCTTTGTGGAGAATTATTTCACACTAGCTATCAAATGCTTTAATGTTTATTCATTTTAAAAATCAGTAACTCCACTTTGAAAACCATGCTTTAAAGTAATACATGGACAAGATTCTAAAGATTTATGTACAAAGATGTTTATCTTGGGATTAATTATGGAAGTAAAACATCTTAGATATTCAAGAATGTGACAAATTGTAAGTGAATATATTACGCTACATGCATATGAGGGCTGTCCAAAAACTATCCAGCCACAAATGCCTCTATTTTTCATATTACTTGGCAGGAGAACTTTCTGGACAGCCCTCACATACCAATGCAATGCATCTGTAGATACGTATTGACATGGATAACTGTTCACAGTATAAGTGGAGGATAAAATTTAAAAGTATACACATACACACACACACACATACACACATGTGCAAATATCACACACATCTGTCTGAAAACATATATACACAACTACTATGGCAATTTTTTCCAGGTATAGGACTATAGGTGATGATCATTCTCTCCATGTATTTGTGTATACTGTAGAAGAATCCTATTTATTTTTGAAAAAGTATAAAAATATATATCCTCCAGAGGGCCCACCACAAAACTGCCAGGCTGAGGGATTCCCGATTCTCAACTAAATTGTAGCACAGAGACCACAGATAAAACCTGAGTGCCCAGGAATCCTCCTCCAGCTGTTCTGCCCACCTCTCCAGGTCTCCTCTGACTTCCTCTCTGTCTTGTCAGGGTCTATGAAATAGCGCCACAGAATTTTGCAACACTATAAAAGTTTACACATTCAATAACAAAACTAAGAGGGGTACTCTGAACAGGGATAGTAAACAGTACTCAATAAACAATGTTTTCATTTGTTAAAGTTGCACCTGCTAGGGAAGTATTGTAGATCTACATAATTCTCAAGTGCTTTCTCTTTAACTTTATAACTGTATAAATTTATCTTAAGTAACTAAGTGAACAAATGTTCAAGAATATATTCATAACAGACCTACCACCAAAATTTGCAACATCTAAAGCGAGAGGACAAATGAAGCCCATATACCATATGTCTGAATATTTAAAAGTTATATATTGAGTAACATATTGTTAAATAAAAATGTTTTTCTTCTTACTGTGACACATCTACCTTAATAGTTTTATAATGGAAAAACGTGTATAAAACTATATTTTTATGGAATTGAAGTTAGGAAAAATATCCAAGATGAATATATTTAAGCAATATTGTTTATGTCTAAGCCTTCTCTTGTTGAGCTGGCAATGTTTGGAGATATAATAGATAAAGGCATACCTGATTCACAAATTATAATCCAAAATATTTTTGCCTTTTCATTAAAATCATAAATTTGTTTTTATAAGCAATATTATAATGTTATTTTTGTTGTACTGACTGGAATAACCTAAGAATTAAAATATAAAATGTTATTGTATTCAAAGCATCCAAATTTTGAATACATTTTCATAAAAATGTAGATTAAAAATAATTGAAAAATAATAGTAATGTGGTTTAACATTGCAATCTTTCTCAGCTACAGATTTTGTACTATTTTTAAGTACCTTCAGACTAGTAATTGAAACCCAGAGGCACAGAGAATGGATGCTCAGAACTTCTGGAAATTATACTTTGTCACATAAGAATCTATGACATTTTTCCACATGAGAGGAAGAATTTGACAAGTTAGTATCTTTTTTTTTTCCTTTTACCTAAGCACTTTTTCCCTCATTCATTCTACCTAAGTACTTCTGATGCTCAAATCACTCCTGCACTGTGAAGGTATATCCATATACGATTCTAACACTGACCTGACACACAAATCTTCATGACATTCAAACACTGTCACTTTCTGTTTAAAGGACATGGTGCAAGAGATGAAAAGAAGCATTTCCATAGAGACTGAATGGTATGTGGCAAAAGAGGCTGTTAGTTCACTGCCTGAGCTATGAGAACGCTTGAGTTCTAGACCCTTGAAAACAGCACTGCCCATGTGTCCTGTAAGCAGCCTGTGAGTCTGTGTGCTTTTGATACGCATGCCCTGTTATAATGCAGGTCTGAGGGCAGGGGCCACTCTTTCCCAGTTATGTGATAAGGATGCCACAGCTTTAGCCCTTTACTTCCATCTCACTCCACTTACATTCAATGTGGCACATACTTGATGAACCTTCTGAAACTGATTTTTTAAACTTCACCAGTTTTATTCTAAGCAATGAATCCTATAGAAAACTACTATCATCCCCATGGAGTCCTCCCAACTCCTTGAAACTTCCTTTCCTAGACTTTCATGACAATACGATTCTATTTTTCCTATTCTCTCTGTGATTACTTTGTTTCCTTGGCTGAAACAGGTTGATAATACCAGCTTATATTTATAAAGGTCAATAAACAATATAATATGTATGCTTAGATTGATGGACTGATGCAACACAGGATGGATAGGTAAGAGGGTGAAACAAGATACTGATTTGAACTAGGATACTAGGTTTTGTTCTTTGGTCAGATGACTATTATGGGTGTTTATGGATGCATACATGCATATGTGTGCACATGTTTGTGTTTAATTCAGCATTTTGGCCTTGTATATCCTGAAAATAGAGTACATAATAAGAAATGAAAATTTAGGACCAAAATAAGTAAGTATAAAAGAATAAATCTGTGACCCTTGACTATGTGATTAAATACTAGAGTGACATGCTTCTATTATTTTTTTTAATGTAGGATTCTGGATGCAATTTTGAGAATGATACTCATTTTTATAGCAAGTATTTATACATACATATGCTTGTTTTTTATATATATACACTATACATATACTCACACTAAATGTCAACATTGTAATATTTTTATACCATGAAAGCATTTCTCAAATTATATTCTACATATTTCACAAATATGATTCATTAGCTATTCAACAAATATTTAATGGCCTATTATGACTCCAGCACTATTTAAAGCAATAGGGATACACAATCCAGCATTATTCAAAGCATTAGGAATACAAAAAAGGAAAATAATACTCTTTTAATTATTTTCCCCATGAGGTTTTTAATAGTTCATATGGTCTTAAACATTTTTGAGATTATCCCTAGAAATTTCATATTTTAGAACTGTAGTATTTTTTGTTCTTTTAAGTGTTTATTATTGATAAAACATTGATTTATAATATTTATCTTAAAAGTGACCACTTCCCCAAATTTTCTTAGTTTTAATAGTTTTCTCATTGATTTGCTTTGGTTTTCTGAGACATTAATACCAACTGCAAATAGCATTTGTAGATACTGAAAGCTTGCAGTCAAATATACTTGCTTAGGTTACTAAGAAATATGTTGTTTCTTGTCTATTAATTACTTTCTATTAAATAAAACCACTTCTAATGAAACATTTGAAAACTGGATATATTCATTACTTCTATTCCCTCTGAGATATTTTGGGTGGAAAAATCAGTACAAAACAACTTTTGTATCACTTTTTAGCATACATTAATACATTTAGCCTATTGAAATACATTAATACACTTATCCTATTAAAATGTTATTACATTTATGATCTATTATAAAATATCATTGTACTAAGTCCCAAACACACAAATATAAAAATACAACTTTTATGACATTGAAATTTCTGTATTCTTTCCTACCTTCTTCTTTTTCTATGTTTAATTATGTAGACATTGTAATTAAGAGGGAGAAGAACGATTAAAAACACAGATTTTTTTTTTCAGAAAAATCTGTTTTTCCTACCTTATCTCTGATTGTTGATCAATACTCTTTTCAGATCCTTAGGTTTCTTATTTGGTTATAGGAATTGCATCCTGCTCTCAACGGCATCAGCAACAACCTAGGGATGTTTTTAGGAATAGTAGGTACTTCATTAGATCAATCAGTCGAATGATTGAAGACACTTGGCTTTACCTCCACCCTCCTGCCCACTCTCCTCCCCAGTCACCCCCATACAAGCACATCTACTTCCAATTCTAGGTCTCAGGATTTTATTAAGGTACCTAATGCAATAAACAATTTGTGTATACAATTATGTATGCCATGGTTTTGTGGTATTAACTAGTAGGAAGAGAAACACTGATTTCATTAAGGTTTTGTCTAAAACTCACAGGGATAACCTGTTAAAAAAAACAACACAAAATTAATTTAATCAATTACTCATTTCCTCTTCTTTGACAATAAATAATTGATTGACCTTTGCTTTAACCGAACTGACTGAAACTGTGTGTCAAGTACATTGAAATATCAACTCAACAAAAAAAAAATCAAATTGGATGCAGTCAAAACTTCATATTGAAGTTTGGGGCTAAAATGAATAAATGAACCTCATATTCTGTACTCTTTTTATTCTTCTTGTTATATGGTTTGAAAGAAGATCTCAGATAACAATTTGCATTTAGTTATTTGAAATACAGTTTGAGGAGCCTTGAGGATTTCAAACAAGATTCATTTAAGTCTGTCTGGTCACATTTGAGTCACATCTTCATAAAAAGCCAAAATTCATTCCAAAAAAATTTTTTAAATTTACTTTTCTTACATTGCACAAACCCGTATTTAGCATATTTTGTCATAGCTTTAAATCTGTCCCAAGTTCATACACATTCTTCCATACATAATATACTCATATTTATACCAAATGTGTTTAATTAATTTTTTAAACAGACCCATTCAACAAATAAGCTGATTTTATTCTAGATATACAGAGAAAAGAGCATATTGCATTGTTAATGATTATAATATGTATAATTAACATTATTTGAGCTTATTATATTTGGCTCATCAAAGCAACACTAGGAGGTAGACATACTTGTTATTTTCATTTAGTAAGGGAATTGATGAACAGAGAATTAAGTAACTTCCCTCCATTCGTCTTCTGAGCCTGCGATAACAGTATGCATAGGTTGGGTGACCTATACAACAGTCATTTATTTCCTCACAATTCTGAAAGTTGTAATGTCAAGATTAAGGTTCCAACTGATTCAGTTTGAGGTGATGCTCTCTTCCTGAGGTGGAAGATGGCTGCCTTTTTGCAGCACCCTCAAATGATATTAGTTTTGTGGAGGGGAAGCAGAGGGCAAGGGAACTTTCTGGTGTCACTTCTCTTACAGATACCAATTGTACTGGATCAGGGCCTCAACCTAATGACCTCACTGAAAGTTACTTCCGTAGAGGTCCCACTTTCAAACACAGCCAGACTGGGAGTTACAGCTTCAACACATGAATTCTGATGGGACACAAACACTCAGTCCGTAACATTCCCTAAAGTTACAGTTAATACGTAGTAGAACCATGACTGACACCCCAGCAGTAGGACCACAAAGCTTGAGCTCTTAACCACATTCAGCCAACTTTGCAGAGTTCCTTACTACCAAGTTTTCACTGCACAATAGAGAGATTAAGAATTAATTATAGGTACTCTCCTGCCTCCCAGCACACACAAATATGTATCCATACATGTGGGGAGGAGGGTGCAGGAAATAAAACACCTTCTAGACTGGGCCCTACTTGGTGGCACTCCTTGTCTCATAAGGTTAAGAAAGTCTCTGAGGCAATAGAAGTCGGGAAAAACCAAGTGCAGTCTCTTCGTACGCTGTGGTGCATAGAAGGGGTGAAGAAAACAGGCCTCCCACACCTTCGGCCAGTGCTTACCCGCAGCCCGCCTCTGCCTGTGTCCCGGAATCTTGAGATGGAGAAAGCACCCTTCTCGGGAGTATGGTCGGCCACTTAGCGACAGAGACGACAAGCCCGCAGAGCGACGAGCACACCGTGTGGGCGAGGAGGGCAACCGGAGCTGCTTTTCTGTGACGATCCTGACCGGCTGAGCTCCTCTCGGGCTCCATCAGTAAACCTCGGGCAGGTGGGCGAGCGGGGCCTGCGGCGCACAGCGCAGGCTCGGCAGCAGCACGCCCGCCCCGTCGGCTGCGTGGACGGCCCGTGCAGCGCCCCCGTCTGCCTGCTCCCCGCAGCACGGTCCCCCGTGAAAACGACCAGTGCAATCACGCGTAGGTTCTTCTCGTTCCAGATTGCTTTTCCTGGAGAAGAGACTGCTCTGTTATTATTGCCAAACTTCAAAACGACCTCACATTTTTTGTTTCATGAATTCATGCATGTTTTACGGGAGTCACATTAAATGTTCGTTGCAGCGTGTCGCTGGGTACGTGTCGTAGACGAATGCTCCAACGGGACGCTTCATTTTTCAACATGCTGAACACTGCATCAGCTTCTCAAATTAATGGAAATCATTATCATTGACAACTTCATTTTTTTATTAGAAGGATACAGTTGCCTTTGTTTCTCACCATTCTCTGGCTTAAGACTTTTTACAATTAACATATCTATTCTCTCATTTGTGGAAAACTTTTAACACATAAATAAGTTTAGTTCCTATTCCATCAATGAAAAAGCCCTAGTACATTCAATGATGATTACTGTAAGGTTAAATCAAATCACCCTTCCTGCTCTATAAATATTATTGACTGTATTTCCTTCGGTGATTTTTGATCTTCATAATTTGAGGCATCTTCTCTAATATAATTGGCATCGACATTAATTCCACAAAGAGAACTAGCTCATGTAAAGCAGCTGAAATCCTAACATAATTTGAGGTCATTTTACTATAGCCTGTAAAAGAAGGGTATGGTACTACAGAGAAAGCAATAGATTGAATTTCAGCAGGAAGAATTTGGAGTAAATATATTTCCTGACATGTTATTTTAAAATTTAAATTATACAAGTTATAAAGTATCCTTTTATTGGAATGTTAAAAGCTTTATTCCTTTAGTACATAGCCATCTACATAGTGCCAACTGAGTGGTGTCAGAAGTAGTAAAGAAATGTATTCCCAAAGAGGGCTGGTTTGTAGCCGACTTGTGGATTCCACCTTTATTTATATCTGCAGTAAATACGTATTTGGTCTTTGTCCTCAGCTCCTGACACAGTTTCTAAAATCCTTGGACTTTCCTGAGTGGTAAGAGTGATAAAAAGATTTTTTATTGTTATTCATAACCAGCCCCTTTCAATCGTACTTGAGTATATGTTAATAAGATGACGTAGTCCCCTAGATAGCTTCAGGAGAGAGGATGGTTGCCAAAGAAACTAATTACGTGATTAGACAATTAGAACTTTCAGCCCTGCCTTCGGACATCTGGGGAGGGGAATAGGGCTGGAGACTGGGTTCAATCACCAATGGCCAGTGATTTAATCAACCATCCCTATATAACAGAAGCTCCACAAAACCCCCTATATGACAAAATTCAGAGAACTTCCAGTTTGGTGAACACATCCAGAAGCTGGACAGGGAGGCACACCCAGAGAAGGTGTGGGTGCTCGGTGCCCCTTTCCGTAGAACTTGCCCTGTGCATCTTTTCTATTTGGCTGTTCCTGGGTTACATCCTCCATAACCAACCAGTGATGGTAAGTAAATGGTTTTCCAGACTTCTGTGAGCCGTTCTAGAAAATTATTAAATCTGAGGGGGAGTTGGGAGAACCCCAATTTGTATCCAAGTTGGACTATGTGTGGGTAACCTGGGGATCCAATACTTGCTGCTGGCATCTAAAATGAAGGCAGTCTTATGAGATTGAGTCCTTAAACCTGTGGAGTCTGATGCTAACTCTGAGTCGTTTAGTGCCAGAATTGTGGGAAAACACCATAGAACCTTTTAAACATCTTTCAAAGATACATGTCCTGTAAACGCATTTACGTATCACTGTAGTCACCCTATAGTTGTCATTGTTGTCCAACCTGGTCTAGGCCACCATCACCTCTCACCTCTTAAATTTGTTTTCTCAATAATCTCTTTTCCCTGGAGCAGTCAGAGTGATAATTTAAAAGTGTAAATCACCTGCTCAAAATCCTCTTCCCATAATATTAAGAATACAATTAAACACCTTACCATGGCATAAAAGATCAGACATTCTCTACCTATTTAACTGTGTTTCTTTAGCTCCTCTCTTCTTCCCTCCTCTTTAGCCATACTGGACTTCTGTTCTTTCTCCACAAATCCTGCCTCAAGACGGTCATACTTATTAATACCATTCCTTCAGCATGGAATGTTCTCCCTCACACTGACTCCTTCCCCATGTCCTTTAGAACTCTGCTCAAATCTAACATCATCAGAGAGTCCTGTCCTGATCACAGCTATGAAAAATAACCCTTTGCTAGTATGTCTCCTATTCTTGTTTTTATTTTCTTGACAATGAAAATATAAGGTACAAGATAGTCTCTACCCTACCTCGATCTAGAACATAAGTCTTATGCTTTCAGGCACTTTGCTTTGTCCCCTATTTTATCTCCAGCTCCTACACAGAACCTGTAACACATATGAATCAGTGAATATTATTTGGCAATGATATTAGGCAATAGTGGAGGTAGGCTGTTTTATTGTCCCAGTTTCATATATTTGGACTTAGTAGAAGTTACAGGTATAGTGATAATATATCATAAAACTTAAGTCAGTGTTTCCAAAAAGTCAAATGGGGATACGTTACATCACCTGAACTTGTCATTATTAAGAGCAAGATTCTAGGCACTATCTCAGACAGAAAAATCAGAATCTGAAAATGAGGACTGGGAAACAGCTTCCTTGGAGATTCCTTGAACCTGGTGCCTCAGAGAATGAGTTTCTAAAGAAAGGTCTTATCAGTTCTCACGACAGTCTAGTCCCAAGCCCTATCTTCATTTTCTTCACTCAGGACACACCCTTCACTAAATTCCTATACAACCAACTCCATAATTTCCCTGGAAGACATCCTACCACACACACTCCACTTTGCTCCTTTGTTCATTTCAGAAGTTACCCCTTAAAATTTTTCCAGACCTCATAAGTACCCATAGAAATCCTATTTATCCTTAGAAAGTTAGATCAGATACCCCCTTCTCCATAAGGTCTATCTGGAAAAATTTAATCAGTACTCTGATAACACCTGCATTGTTACTATTACGTACATTCTTATAAATTTATGTATCAATTATTCTATAGAGCCAGAAATATAATTTTCAATATTTTTGTAAGAGCATCTAAGTACTTTAGATGGATTTATATGAATCTGGAAATACTTTTAGAACTCTATTATTAAATACAGGCATGACATATATTTTTTCCAAAGTCAATGAAAATACGGAAAAAGCATAAGTTGTAATGTCTTCATTGCAGTGTTGATGCAACATTTCGGTATTGGTGAATACAGGAATAGAAAAGATGCCATGTCACCCTACGCTGCTCTATTAAGTAAGCATAGACACATACATACCAAAAAATTTGCTTCTTCTTCTTCAAAATATTTTCTCTTCTTAAGAAGTTATCATTGTGAAAAGTAAAATTTTTCTTCCTGTTCTGACAATTCAGGTTTGCTTGCTTTCAAATGAGCAAAATGTGAAAATACTCAGTCTTAGAAAAAAAAAATTCTGCTAATGCAAGCCATTAGAAAATTTAATAAGTATTATTGCTCTCTTTTTTTCCCTAAAGAGATTGAACACAATTATTGCTAGAATTTGCCCTACATTTTTAGGCAGCTGCTGCAAGAGAAAAATAATATTGTCAATGGAGTTAATTAAAACTTGTGTTAATAAACTACAGCAGAATGAAACAAAAAATGGTCAGTAGTTTTTAGTAATTCTCACTGACAGCAATTACATTTATTATTAAATATATGTAAGCCCAAGTGACCTTGTTCATAATTTTCATGTTGGGTTCTCTTTCCAAGAAGACCCATTAACTTACTTCCTGATGTTTCATAATGTATTCAGTCTATGAGGATGAGTCTTCCATGTTAGGACTGAATAATGCCTCCTTGCATGATACTTCTAGGTATACTGTATTTCCCCTCAGTTTCCCTTTATTAATGTTAGAGGTAGGATTCTGTTTTCTTTCTCCTTTTTATCTCCTCACAAATACTCAGTGTCTTAGTTTTCTAGGGCTGCCATGACAAAATACCACGGACTGAGTGGCTGAAACAAGAGACATGTATTTTCTCATGGTTCTGAAGTTCAGAAACCCAAACTTAAAGGCACCATCATGTTGGTTCAGGTGAGGGCTCTCTTTCTGGCTTTCAGACAGCCACCTTCTCACTGTGCCCTTACATAGTCTTTCTCCTTTGTGTGAGAGGAAAGAGAGCAGGAACTCTGATGTCTCTTCATCTCTTTATAATCCTATCAGATTAGGGATCCACCCTCATGGCCTTATTTAGCCTTATTGCCTCCTTAAAGGCCCTATCTCCGAACTGAATCACATTTGGGTTAGGGCTTCAATGTATGAACTTGGAGGGGGGCATAAATCAATCCATAACACTCATTATTATATTTATTAACATTCTAGAAATAACTTTTCCATATAATAAGCACCTCAAATAAATTATATCTCAGCTTGAAAGCATTCATTTTATGAATGTAGGGTTTTCAGCAGAAACCCAATAATAGCACAGAATTGTTTGTTACTTACGTACCAGTGTTAGAATGTCAGATGTTAAAATAAAATCACTTTCCAATACTTGAAGTCATTTACAAGGCCACCATTTAGAATGCTGTGTTTTTTCCACTCTTGAGTTCTCAGTTCCAATATCAAAGCAACAGCTAAGATTCATAACAAAAACGTAGGAAAATAATGTTGAATAAATCCTTAGGTATCTACAAAATGGAAGTCAAATCACCATGCCCAAATTTAAGGCTGCCACAGTCTTAATGTGTGCAGTGTTATCTCCTGCCCTAGGAAGTCAGGTTTAAATCTCAGGCTCTTCTATTTTTAGTTGAACAACCTTGAGCAAGTGATCTGACTGAAGCCTTTTCCTTGCTCCCAATCTGTATTTCTCCCCTCAGCCTCTCTCATTTCCAGTCATGCCAGTACATACCCAATTCCTTATCTTTGCTCATGTCACCTTCCGACCCAGGGTTTCCTCCTCCTTTCCTACACTACCAGACCATCTTTCTTAAAGCACCAGGGACAGCTACTCCGTAGTCCTTGATTACCCCTGGTCTTCTTAAACAATCTCTAAATATTTATTAAATACTATAAATTTAGCTCTCTGTTGTCCTCTTATCAGATTCTGCTCACTTATTGTGCTTCATACCACACTGTGTTTCATGTGTGTATGAGTCATCTCTCCAGCCACCCACAGCACCCAGCATAGTACATAGTACACAGTAGATGCTCAGTAAATATCTCGTTACTCTGTATTGTGTTCAGTGACTGTATCCAAGTTACTTATACATATTTTAACTAGCCTCCTCTCCCAGTTCTCAGCTTTCAGAATACAAGAATATTCTATTTTTGGACACCTAGCATAATGCCTTGGAAATAGCTAACTCTTCAAAAATTGTAGAATGATGATCTCTTCTTATCAGCATCTTAAGCAGCAGGCTAAGGGAAAGAGAGGAAAATGGGAACTGCTGATCAGTGAGTGATCCCTTGCATACTTTGAGATGTATGCAAATTCACTGCCAGTGGCTCAATAGAGACAGTAGCAGTTTCTCTGTTGAGACTGGAAAGGGGAGATATATGGGGATTAACCCAAGGCTGCAAAGGAAGCTGGTGAGAAATTCTAGCATAGGCTCCAGGTTCCATGATTTTCAGTCCCCTAAAAGCAAAAATAAGTCAATTGCTTAACTGCATAAAGCCTCTAATGAGGATAGAATGGACTTAAATGGCACTGCATTTAAATACTTTCTCACCAACAGGACCAAGCCTATTACATTTTATGTTACAATTAAAACATGCTTTTTTAAAAAAAATTTTATGTTTCTCATACACGATAATTGGTTCCTGAAATGTTTTATTCTGCCCAAGTATCTCTCAGAGGTCTAAAAGAATCATGATCCCCATCTTTAAGTATAATTAGTCAATTGCCATGTCAGCTGAAATATGAATTTTCTAGGCTTTGTGTGTGTTATTATCTTATGAAGGGCAATTCAAGCAGAAAGAAGTACCTAAAGCAAGATTATTTAAAAACGTGTCTAAGTTCTACATGGGCAGAAAAAAAAAACTACCATAGTCAGCCTAATCTAACACTATTGTACCAACTACTCCAAGCCATCTATGAAGATAATATTTAAACAACAGCCACAAAGTTGATAGCTATTAATAGCTTTTATTGTAAACAGTATGGAAAGGCAAGTCTATCTGTATGTAAAGCTGTCATCAAAGCTGTCTTGTGAGTGCTCCAGCCTCTCAGCCCATTCCTCTCTATTTCTCCCAATTTGGGGAAACGTTTTCCTTCTTCTACCTGGTGTCCTATTGTCCCCTTTACTCTCCTTCCAGCCATCCAAAACTGATACTGGGGAAAGATCTGCTATTCCTTAGTACAAATCTGAATTAAAATGTTCCCTATCCCAGGGACAATTAGATTTAATTCTCTTTTCTCATCATAAAAGAAAAAGTTTTCCCACGTAAAATTAATTTCTGCACCAGGGATGAGGTGGTGGTATTGTCTTCACATTAAATAAGTAGATATGTGTGTTAAGTCTTCAGAAGAAAATCAACACCCTTTCTAATACTCTTTGCAGTGAAAATATACATCACAACACTCTTCCTCAGGGAAGCCCTTTTAGAGAGCTTCCATCTGCTGAGATCGCTCAGCACACAAAGATTCAGACAGACTTAGAGAGAGTATTTTTAATAAAAATGGAAAATGTAACCCCTAGATCTGGTCTCCTATTTCCCTGGGTCAATGAATCTCTCAAGCATCGGTACTTTGCTGAAACACTCATACCAGCAGGAAAGTTAAGGAAAATTCTCAGGTTATTTTTTATCTTATCTCTGAGACTACACTAAGGCCTCCTTTCTTGAATACGGTATTTAAAACATGAAGAAAACTTTGAGTATATAAAATTCCTTTGCAGTGGAGTATGATGGGTCACAGACCAACTGGATGCTTCATTTTTCAATGTAGTGATCACTGCTTCATAGAAAAGGATTAGGTTCTATACCTTTTTAGAGAGATCATGTAAAGACTTTGACCGAAAAAAATACAGCATATTTATTTTCCCTTAGCTTATTTTGGTTTATTTTTCAGCCTATGTCAAGATCAAACTATACCTGGGGGAAAAAATAGGCATATTAAAAGTTTTCCTACTTTTCAATGATAAGCAATTGATGACCGAGTCTGGTTTAGAGCCAGAAGAATGAAAAGTTGTGAACATCAGTTTAAACCATCGTAGTTTTCCATTTCTTGGCTTTTCACAAAGGTCCGTCACGCCCCTCGAGCCTCACGCAGCTTCTCGCTATTACAAGTTCAGTACTGAAAAGAGGATACGAATCCAAAGGCTGAAGCCTAATGAGGTCAGACAGCACTTACTGTCTTTCCATAGCAGTGTGCAAGCATCTGTGTTGTTTTGAATACACACATCCACAGGTAAAAAACTAAAAACAGCTTACACATAGCCCTATATATAGCCACAACGGGGAGACTTTTGTGAACAAAAAGACACGTGGAAAAACGCATTCCCTGCCTTTCTAAGTACCTGAAGATCGCCTAAGACATTAAAGAAACCTGGCTTTCAGCCCTACATATTTTACAGGTGCAGTTGCTAATCTAGTGCAAATCCTTTAAGTACCAGGTTAGAGTAAGAAGCTCTCTATCTCAAAGAAAAGAGTATAATCATTTCTTAGAAAACAATACAATCCACTCAACTCTGTCAAGCTCCTGGCACGTCAAGTTGTAGAGATGTGATTACCTTTCAGTTTCTCCACTGAGAAACGTGTGGAGGTGTACTGGCTTATCATTTCAGACTGGAAAATGGTGTCATCTACTTCTAATATAGGAACATCATTTCTGTATAAAAGAAAGAGGTTTTAACCCTTAGAGTCTGATGGGGTATTGATTTTTTTTCCAGTTAGTTTCACAGTAACTTACACTCAAAAGCATTAACTGATGTTTAAAGTGAAATATTATTAACAAAATATTAATAGCTATATATTAGAAAATTTTATATAATATCCATTGTAAATTAGAAAGCTTATTAAATTGATTGGACCTGTAAAATAAAATTTCTTGTTCTTACCATCCAACTTAAGTTAACATTGAGTTTCCTATAACCATTTCATATCACTGCTACAGCCTAAGTGAAAATGTGGTTTAGAATTTGTTATTTAGAGTTTTTAACCCAACTTGTCCTTGACAAAATGCATGCCAAAAATAAAGTCAGACTAAAAAATAAATTTATTTACAAGAAAAAGTCATGTAGACGATTGGAGAAGAGTTAGCCTCATAGAGAGAGCAGGTGATTTTGCATGGTGCACTTTCGAGTGGTAGCAGAAGGTATGTTCTCTAGCAAGAATACTTCCCTTATGTCTTGTGCATTTGTTTATTTATAAGCACTCAACTTCACATTTACTGAGCCCATAATTGTGCTAGGCATCTACTGAATGAAAAGTGACAGAATAGTAACAACGTAATTTGATGATTTGATAATAACAAAATGTGTGACATGTCATGGAGAAAAGAGAAAATGCTTTAACCTATCTAGACTAGGAATAGGGAATACGGAGGGAAAAAACATCAGGGAGTCTTCTAAGATGGATTGTGAAAGATGAGTAAGCATTCTCCGGCTGGAAAAGGAAGTAGTACAGGTGTTCACAACAGCACAGGCGAAGATCAACTGCACAGGAAGTTCTAGAAATAGCAGATGTGGACACACAAATTACAATGGCAAAAAATAAGAATGGAAACATGATTGGTACCAGACTGGGCAGATTTCTGCATACCGTGCGTGATAAGGTGTTTTCTCTTTATTCATTGGGCCACAGGGAACTGTTAGAAGCTTGTTTCTAAAAGCATAACGATAAGATCTTTAAATAAGTCATGGACTGAGCTAGGTTGATACTGCAGACAGAAGGGCCAAGTCATTACAATTATCTGATTGAATAACATCAAAACCATCACCGAAGCAGGAAAAAAAGGTAGACTATGAGTTTGGAGGGAAGTGATAAGGCTGAATTAATGAGACTATAGTATTTGGCAACTTCTTAGAGAATATTAAGACAAGTTCAAACGAAAAGTGATTCTAAAGTCTCTAAAAGGAATAGGGAGATAAATATATTATTAAATGAGATGACATGTAGAAGAGATGACCAAGAGGAATAAAATACTGGCTACAATTTGTAACCTATAATATTTATGGTTGGCCTGAAAGGACTGTCGGCACTGATAAAACCATCCACAGTAAAGGGTCACGTATTAAGTGGATTTACTTATTTTCTGGAAGGCAAGTGGGGCTGATAGAGAGACTGGCTGATGGGTGGGGAAAGAGACTGAGCTCTGAATGAATGTTACCAACAGGAAAATACTTCACCACCATCATAATGCTCACACACACACACACACACACACACACGTGCAAAACTTTCCACCAATTTTCACAGTGCCCATATTGATGATAACAAAACACTGAAAACTACCAAAATGATCTTCAACTGGTAAAGGAATCAATAGTGACACATCTATACAATGAATTCTTTTCAGCAATAAAAGGGAATGACATCCTGGGCTGCAAGAACATGGGTGATTCTCAAATGGTTTATGTGAAGTGAAACAAGCCAAATTCAAGGGGCTAAGTATTATACGGTTCCGCGTACACGACGTTCTGGAAGAAGCTGTAGGTGCCAAAGCTGTGTGACGGTTGCCGTGGGTAGGCAGGGCTGAGAAGCTGACTACAAATGGCACCAAGAAGTTTATTGGCAGTGATGCAACTGCTCTTTGATTGTGGTAGTTACATAACTTTATGCATGTGTCAAAAATTCATAGAATTGTATGTAAACTCTGTCACCATTAAAATGTAGAAAATAAAGTTTTAGATTAAAAATAATCATGCCTTTATCCAAAAGCATCTATTACAAACATGTTAGAAAATTCTTTCATAGCAAAAAAGGTTTCTCATGTTCAGAAGATTTTTATTAATGCAATTTCCAAGGCTTCTGTGTGTGATGATTGTAATATAAATCATGGAATGGCATCTGCAGACTTCCATTTCTTCCACATGAACAATATCTTGACTCTTTTATCTTTAAGGTTTACTGAGTAATAGCACTTCCTGGCTGCATAATCGTTCAATGTTCACATTGTGTCCATGAATATCACAAGCATGTGGCAAATATAAAAATGTTTTCAAAAGACTATAGAAGGTGATTACCATTTTGAAGTTCCAGAAGCCAGACTCAGTTCTTAAATTTTGAACTAACTTCAGATATAAAAAGTTATAAAAATAGTATAGAGAATGTGTGTATGACTGAGTTTGCCCAACTGTTTGTGACTTTCATAACTACATTCATAATAAGGAAACATACTGATAAAATACTGGTATTATCAAACCTGAAGACCTCATTCTAATTTTGTCTATTGATAACTAGTATTGATAACTTTTTCTCTTCCAAAATAATCTAAGAAGACATGTATTTGTCACATCTTCTTACTCTACTTTAATCTGGACCAGTTCTTCATTCTTTGTCTTTCATGACCTTGGTACATTTAAAGAGAACTGACCAATTATTCTCTAGACTGTCCCTCACTTTGGATATGTTTACTATTTCATTATTATTGAACTGAGCTTATGCATTTTTTTTTTTTGGTAAAAATATCACAGAAGTAATGTGTTGTTCTCAGTGTACCATTTTAGGAGACACGTAGTGTCAATTCATCACTGGTAGGTATTCTGTGGTTCTCCACTACAAAGTTACAATTTTCCCATTTTTTCTTATGTGGAGATACTTTGAGACTATGTAAATATTAATATTCTGTTTCTTGTGAGTAATTTTAGTATCCATTGATGATTCTTGCCTGAAACAAAATCCTTTTGTGGTATTTCTATTTCTATCATACTTTCTATATCAATTACTTCGGATAAAACTGTACAAAGAACTTTCTCTTCTCTTTCCGTATAGTTGTCCTCCTAGTTCTTCATTTATTTATTTATATCAGTATTTATAGTCTTCTTTTTTGCACGGATTATAATCTATTACTAATATTATTTATTTTGTTGCTCATATTGCTACAGATCTGGCCATTAATAATTCCTTCTAAGTTGGCTCCTGTGTCTTGTTTACTTCTTATCTTTATTTATTTTTTATTAAAGTATGATTGGTATACTATATTAGTTTTAAGTGTACAATATACTGATTTGACATTTATGTATCTTACAATGTGAACACCACACTGAGTCTATTGCTCCACTACTATTGACTATTTTCTCTTTTCTCACCCATCCTATAGGCCCTCCCTCTCCGCCAGCCATCAGTTTGTTCTTTGTTTCTATGAATCTGTTTTTACTTTTTGTTTTGATTTTTAAAAATTTCACATATAAGTGAAATCATGTGATATTTGTCGTTCTCTGATTTGTCTCACTTAGCATAATACTCTTAAGTCTCATGTTTGTGTGACTGCAGATTGGTAGAGACACTGTGGAAAA